>QFAX02000021.1:0-267309 GCA_003412495.2 Echium plantagineum
TAGTCATCAAAGCACACTATTGATCAACCTTTTCATATTTTTCCAATAGTATGTCCCACTTTATGTAGTTCATAAAGATCATAATAATCCTCCAAATTAATGCTTGCTTACCTTGTGAGGCCTCTAGTTGCTTCTCTAGGCCACCGATAACCTCAATAATCAAACCCTGTCCGATTTCACTTACTAAAGCCGACTATAAGAATATGATATCTTCAATTTCACTTACTAAAGCCGACTATAAGAATATGATATCTTCAATTGGCCTGGATCATCCTTCCTTTATGTTAAGACCATGCACTTTAACTATAAGAATATGATTGTCCTATTCCACTAATTAAAGTCGACTATAATAATCTAATATCTTCAATTGGCCAATAATCATCCTTTTTTGTTAAGACCATGAACTCCAACTATAAAAATAAGATTATCCCATTCCACTAATTAAAGTCCACTAGAAGAATATGATATTTTCAATTGGCTTGGATCATCCTTTATGTAAAACCGTGCACTCTAGACTATACGAATATGATATAGTCTCCGTCCAGCTTTCTTCGGTTTACCTCTGCTTCTACATCAATTTATGACTATCTTCATGTCTTCTAATCGGTACGTCATCCCTAATACAAACCGAATGACAACATCAGCTTCACGCATACATGCCAATGCATCCATTAAAAAGGTTAAATGTAATAGCAATTCGTGCCATTTAACTTGCACTGAACAATGCAATAGGACTGCTCATAAATCATAATCAGATCGACACAAGGAATTAAGAGGGAGAAGATGCCTATGACAATGATATTGGAACTGCATAGTGTGGCACTTACATAGCAATAATCTGGTTCTATTTTACATACCTGACGTTAATTTACGTGGAGTTCAAGCAAAAGTATCAGATGAGTGGTACAATTCCTACATGCTCCATTAGAAAGAGTGATCACAAATCTTATGTTTACATTCGAAAATCTAATACGCAAACTACATTGTTAGCAAAACATGCTGCAATCTTGTCCCCATCCTTGTTCCAACATACTTCGAAAATCCCACCATAACCAGAATAGGTCTTCACTATTCTAGCTTCCTTCACAGACCATACATGTAAGCACTTATCCAACGATCCGCTTGCCAGATACTCACCGTTAGGACTAAAAGCCACAGAATAAACTGGCTCCCTGAATGTTCAATAGAGATGCCAGTCAGTAGTGATCATACAGGTACAATGGGTATTGCCAATGGCCATCTCGATATTACAGTGGACATAAACATTAATAAAAAATTCCTACGTGCAGTCAACTATTTATCAATACTTAAGGTGTCTGCAATTTAACACAAGGGCACTTTGCATATATGTGACATCACAAATACTAATGAGACTACACTCCAAAGAAGGTTCATACCTGTGTCCATTAAGACTATGAAGAAGGCTCCCAACTTCCACATCCCATAGCTTTATTGTGGAGTCAAATGAGGCACTAAAAAGAAACGGTTACCAACCAGATTAAAGTACATATATGAGCCAAAAAATGTCTTCATTATGACATAGAGGAGAATAATGATTTCGTCTAACCAGAATAATAGAACTTTAGCCACCAACTTGATATTTGCCGAGTTTCATTCCAACATCTCCAAATATATTACTCAAGCAAATTCATACGATGTTTAATATAATACTCTCTCCATCTCAAAATAGTAGGTTTACTAGAATAAAAGTGTTCTTACATCTGATGTTATAGAGACTCCATCGATACTTTTTTTTATTTTTTTTACACATTTGTCCCAATGAAGTTAACTAATGTAGGGCAAAAGACGAAAATTTTATAGTTCCTTAATAGCGTAATTTCGCTCAAAGCAATCAAATATTTTTAGACTAAGGGAGTAATAAGACTCATTTTAAGTGAATATTACAGTTTATTCTATGCACTATGAACACAGGCCCTGAGAACACCATATATATGCACATACGATACTTCTTTTGCAATCTAAAACAGGTTGAACAAAAGTTCCTATGGATACTTTCAAAATTCTTAACACCATATAGATAACTATATCAATATTCCCTCCATCCCATATACGTTGGCACTTTTATTCTTTTCATATATCAATTGACTCGTATTTACTTCTGAATTCATAATATGACAACCATGACTCACAATGGTATCATTTATTAAAAAAAATTTACAAGTTCGGGATCTAGGCGATCTCTACAAAAAGAAAATATGACGCTTATCCTAAAAAGGTAGTAAGAGGTTTCAAGCATAAGAGATGCACCTTGCAAGAACGAGTTGCTGATTAGGGTTGCATGTGCCAGGCCCTGTAGGACTCCACCTAATTGTGTATATTTCCTACAAAACACAATTCTCAAGTCAAAACGTAGTTCGAGCATGTATGGTAAGAAGTCGATGCATATTTAATTTTTCAATAAATTTCCCTTACATTTTTTTGTTATTTTATTTTAATCTATTAGGAATAATAAGTTAATAACTGTCGCAAGATAAAAGATTCTCAGTTCATACTTTAGTGTGTTCCTTCAGATCATGCACCCAGCTATCCTGCTTCATGCTCCATATCTGCTCCATAATTAAACAAGTCACTAACAACATAAATATCCTAGCTCTTCATATTACAATGGCGCAATATAACTTACAAAAGCAGGAAGACAATGAACAAGTGAGCAATAATAATAGAATGTGCCACTCTTTCAAATAAGCAAGGAAGTGACATACATTATTCAATTACAATGAAATCTTAAAGGGAAGGGGAGGAATGGTATTCTCTTAGCAAAAGTTATTGACCTTGGCAGTGAAGTCATCAGAGCATGAAGCCAATAGTGACCCTGTCGGATCCCACTTGATAGCATTTACTTCTCCCTGTAAAAATATATATATAAGCAGATTCTTGACATGTTCAAGTACTATGTAAACCGTTGCCTTCATGCATAATTCTGACCACATCTAAATAAATAAGAAATATCCCTTTGATATCACTGTATATGGCAGCTTTCCTAATACATTAATTAACATCCTGTTCTGTTCGTATATTAATTCATGTATTTTATTTTTAAGTTAATAGTTTTAAGGAGTTTCTAAAAATTAAAAACACTCATAATGAAGTAGGCGTATTCAATTAAATTTAATTCATTTTAACAAAAGCCAATGGTGACAGGTAAGTTGACGTGGTGAGGGTACGAGAGTTGAGACCAGCTTACTACAATAAATTATGTCACCCATCTGAGGATATATTGAAGTCTCAGACACAATTAACATGCCCCAATAATCTAGGAGGCTCCCGCCTACTTGGAAAGGGGGGATCAGATTGTATGATACTTACCCCTGTGATAACAGGGAGTCTGTTTCCGAAATGACTGAAGGTGAAGTGTGAATATTATCGACTATGTCACAATATATTAGGAGTTGGTAGTAGTGTAATGAGCTATTTATATTATATCCAGGAGCTAGAGAAAATCTATTACATCATAGGACATGAAAAGAAATATCAAATAATAATGTAAATGTACATATGCCTATATGTTATATGCGACGACTATGTCGATATAATAACTAATGATTGTACATAACAATCATGTCAAATTCTTGTTCTCCGTGTGCTTTGAATTACTTTAAGAGCGATGAAGTAAAAATGCATATACACAATTTTTAACAGAAACGCACCATAGATAAACCTTACCTCATGTCCTGTGAAACATTTGATGGGGCGATTCTCTCCAACTTTACAAACATATATCTTGTTGTCCGTGGAGCAAGTTGCAAAAGAAACATTGTTACGCCAATCAACATCTAAGGTGGGGGCTGAACAGGAATATAGTGGGTCAGTAAGACATGATAAGAGACCTGAAGTTGCCCACTCTTATGTAAAGAGAATGATATGAGTAATGCATAAGGGAGCACTCAAAATGTCAATAACCTGCATGGAATTCAAATTGCTGTTTCCATTCCCCTGTCTTCACATCCCAAACAATAGCTGTTCTGTCTACACTACCACTAAGAAGATAATCACCCTTCTTGTTCCACTTCAGAGAGAAGATTGGGCCTTTATGCTTGTTCAGTGTACTTATCAACTCCCCTGAATAGACATTTGCACAGAAATCAGAAGGTTGGATCTTCTAATCCACCTCAAGGGAATTGCATGTTTTTTTTCTTTAAAAAGAAAAAAAACCCACTCACCGACCCTTACAATGAGAATCGAACCCAGGACCTCTAAGTCGCTAGAAGACCTTCAAACACTAAATCATTCGATGTTCTCTAAGGGATTGCATGTTAGCTGACTTTCAGCAAATATGTTAAAAATTATAAGAATTCTCGAAGTGAGAATAAAGGGGAAGAACTCTTATTAGTTGTACATGATAGGCTAACTGCTATCAACATTTTCCATTGATTAAGCGAAACTCTTTATATCACAAATATGATCAAAATAATAATAATAGCGATACTAGTAGTAATAATAACAATATCAGAAAGCCCACATGGTGCAATGTAGATAGAAATAACAAATGAGCCTAAGTCTTTTACAATCTCAGTAAAATATTTTACTAAATTTCGTTATTATAAAAAAAAATAAAAGAGGCAAGTGAAAAGCATATCATTTGTATACTCTGTCCAGTAAGAAGACATGAGTGCCACGGAGTAATATTTACCTTCTTGATTCCATATTCTTGCTTGGCCATCATATGAACCAGTTGCGAGTAGCGTTCCTTCACCCTGCAAACAGAATGTGTCAATCGACTAAAATACTTCTGTGGCTATGTGCGAAAATTTTATGTAATCCCCTTACGAGTGTACAATCCTTGAAAGTTAAAATCAAAATTAAGGTTTGTAGTAAAAGCTCAAGAGTGGCACAATCTTGCACATTACTCACATTCCAATCTAGGGTCGTGACATCTTTGCTCTTCTCATTAGTCCTGCCCTTAAAATGCTTAAGCACCACAGCATTAAGAGGTCCTGTTCTTGAGCCACATGGTCCATCTCCAACGGTCCAAATGCGACCTGTTGAATCACCAGAACTGCAAAGACGCCGCAGGCACTAAATGAGAATAATTAAAACAAACGAGAATGATATTCCACTTCGTAATGTCTGTCCTAAAAAAGAGTAACTTAGAAATTTATTGAACTGGCAGGACAAAAAAATTGCTCGACTGCCAATATGCAAAGTAAATAAATTGTTAAGGCCCTGAAGTTCCATTTGCAGTTACCAACAAATGTGTGCAAAATTACACAATCCCACCTCTTAAACACAATAAATAGAATCACTAAATTTTACTCTATTTGAGAAGATTCAAAATAACTCAGATGCCTTAAATGGAGTAATTTACTCATTTAGTCGTCTTCAGTCAGCCTAAGTTTTATATTACAAAAATTAATAAATTATACGGCTTCTTCTGGAGAATCGACATAATTTTGAATGGTATGTCATCTCCCAAACTACAAAGAAAACTTGATGCCACAAGACGACAACACATACCATTTTTTTCATCAAACCCCCACCCCGCTCTTGCTCATCGCTTAGCTGCTTGGATATTTTAATTCAATTAAATACCTTCCAAAGCTTAAACTTTACTATTTTCTATAAATAATATTAAAATCAATTAAAGGGAAATAAAAGTTTTCTAGACAACTATAAGGAAAAAAAGTAAGATGACGATACACTTGGGCTGAATAGGGTCAGCAATAAAAACGTAGGGTGATGTTGGATTTACAAAGAGTGGTTTCATTTAAACGCAAACCAGCAAAGGAGTCCCTTAAATTGAAAATCCATCAATGATGAAGCCCACATTTGATAATAATTTTTTTACATAAAAGTCTTCCATACGAAGACGCACGACGCACATAATTGTAATCTATAAAAGAAAAACTAACAAGAGTTGGGTATATAAGAGAAATATGTTAGCCAAGAAACAAATACAAAGAAACGTTATCAACACACCCAGAAGCAAGAAGTGGTCCTGCGGGACTCCAAGCACATGCAAATACCTGCAAAGGAAAAGAAGACATGATCAGTAAAGCTAACATTACCAACATACATTTTATTAATGGAAGAAAGTAGTATAAGCAGGAGCAATAATCACCATAAAAATTAAAGTAAAATTCAGCACGCAATCAAACCTCAGAGGAATGGCCTTCTAAAACCAACACATCAGTACTTGGAAACTCACAAGGCAAGGATGTTGAGTTTGTGCAAATCTCCATGGGTTCTGCCTCTGCCGATAGACCAAGGCATCGCTTTAGTAACTCCACACTTCAATCAACAAAGAAGGGTGCATATATTACAATTTTTTAATAGAATTTAATCTTAGGTCATTCTATGTTACCTTCAACTGATCCATTCTCCTGGCGAATGTTATTCCTCTTTTCTTCATTGTGTTTAGTGTCAGTGACAACTTCTTGAGGCTTTTCTTTGTCTTTACCATTTTCTTTATCTTTATCTATTTCCATCCTCTCTCTTTCCCTTCTGCGTTCCTTATCCCTTTGTTCTTTCTCTTTTTCTCTTTCTTT
Source organism: Echium plantagineum (assembly GCA_003412495.2). Classification (NCBI taxonomy): domain Eukaryota; kingdom Viridiplantae; phylum Streptophyta; class Magnoliopsida; order Boraginales; family Boraginaceae; genus Echium; species Echium plantagineum. The sequence goes on from QFAX02000021.1 coordinate 6,507, forward strand.
AGCAACATCTCTCTCGAGATCTCGGTCAGTTTCAGCAGAATGTATTTCCTTTCCTTTGGATTTTTCCTTCAAATCTTTTTCTTTTCTCTCTTTTATGATCTTTTGTAGTTCAGAAACATTTTTGGTTATCAGATCCAAAGGCTGCAGAAACTGAAAGTCTGCCTCCACATCTGTATCGTCCTATACATCATAACAAGGGTAAATTAGAACAAAAAGTGTCAATAATATCAAAACACAATCGTACAATAACATAGTGATACGCTTACATTACTCGTATTCGCCTCTAATTCAAGGTACTGAATTCCTTTCTGGACAAATGTAACAAGAGCACCAGGTGGAACCAAGTTAGCATCTATCGTGGTTTTCAGCAACCCGGCCTCATATCCTAAACAAAAGGCTGCATGCGCAAACCCTGTAAAGACACAACAATATTAGCAAACAAATTGGGGTGCTCAACAAAAATATTAACCCACAAAAAAAGAAATCATATGAAACCAACAAATAACAAGAAATTTCCTTAAAAAATCTATGTTTCTTTTAAGAATCACCATGTTTGATTCCACTTTAACACACCTGTTAAACTAACAAATTATATGTAAATGTAAACAGAGAATGCATGTCAAACCTTGAAACCTAATACCTCAGGCTTTCATTTTTCACTAGCCTGAGTCTCTTTGCACAAGAAAGGAAAAGGTGAATATGTTACTTCTATGCAATTGGCATGATGAATGAAATGTGAGAGGATGCTTAGCATCAACAATTATAATGCCAATTGAAGAACTCCTGCTCCTTCCCACCTTTCTCCCTTCCAACCAGACTAATGAATTGTATGTCCCAACCCCATTCCCCTTCCACTGCAATATCTATAAAGGTACTAGGGCGACATACACGACTTACATTTAGCCAGTCATAAAAATTATGTACCAACTATATCTCAACTATCATGCAATCTCTACCTTGAAGAAGTTTACACTGCACTAGTGAAGGACTAACTGACTATACAGTAGACACAAATTCAAAATGTTGTGGACACTTTTAATTACACTGAAATTACCCGTACCATGAACCACTTAATCACATACCGTAACATAATTAAATATTTACAGAATGCAGCGAATCCTGAGTTAATTTTCCTTTACAACAACAACAAATAAAGATTAAATCTTGAATGAAGACTATCATAAGACAAATTATAAATAAAAGCCACATAATTAGTGTAACTATATATCCAAAAGTAAAAAATCATAAAAACTTTTTCCTTTTTCTTGAACCAGACAACAAAATGCCTGATCATGGGCATGCTCTTTAATTTCAATTTAAGCAAAGTAAATGATAGTACATAAGGGAGATAATAAAACCCTAGTCACTTTTCAATTAAAATCAAACCCTTTTTCCTTTCCTTGAACCAAATAACAATTTAACTGATCATGGGCATGCTCAAATCGATTTAAGCGAAGTAAATAGAGATAAAATAAAACCCTAGTCATTTTTCAATTAAAAAACATCTGATCATGTGTATCCTTTAAAATTCAATTTAACCAAACCAAACAAAAGCACAGAAGATAGTAAAACAAAAGTAGCAAAACCCTATACATTTTTCAACTAAAAAATTCATAACTTTTTCTTACTCTTGAAACAGAAAACAACCTATCTGATCATGGCTATGCTCCAAATTTTAATTTAACCAAACACTCCCTCCAATTATTTTAATTAAGGTTTTCCTTCTTTAGTCAACCTTTGACCGACAATTACATATTTGTTAACCGAAATTTGCAAGAACATAATTTTCTGACAACATTTTTTGCACAAATCCAGTGACATCAATTTTATACCTATTAGAGCAAGCAATAAAAATTACTCCTTGATAGTCAAAGTTGAAGACACAAAAAACGAAAACGATGAATTGAATATAGCAAAATACAGAAAATAAACAAAAAATGAAAACCCTAAACATTCTGACAGTTGAAGAATAATAAGATGATGAAAGAAAGAGTGGAGAAAGAGAATAACCTGATTCATGAAGATAACGATAAACGAGATAGTTCAAGTCGGAGGATGTTAAAGGACCCATTGGATACTCCAAACCTGCTCCGCTTCTTACTACTCAGCTATAACGGAGTAACTGTTTCAACTCAGCATCGCTGGGATCCCAAACATCGAATTACTTTGCTCAAGACTCTGACTGTTGATAATTCAATAATTGTGGTCTAATCTATTTCGTCTCTCGCATAGCTCAATTTAGTAAAAAAGCCGTCTTGCCTCTTTATACAATATAAATTTAATTTTTATTGAGAGTCAATAATTTAAGGTGGTTAACAAGCAAATTCTAATCCCCTCATCAGTTGAGGAACATCCTATCATTTATTTCTCTATTTCATTTTTGTGTCCTATAATATAAAATAAAGATTACTATAGTATCAATTTGTTCGTACTCCATCACTAAGTTACAAAAAAACAAACAATAAAAATTTATTAGATGAACATTTACTAAATTTATAACCCCTTACTTAACAGGAAAACTATTTATATATAGTTATATGTACTGGAATATATTATTATTACAATATCACTAGTTATTCGTGCACATTCGATGATGTGTGAATTAGTTTTCTATTTATTCGTTGTTCATATATAAAAAATAAAGTTTCAAAACACGTTATTACAAATAAAGAAAAAAAGATAAAGTTCAAATATCTCAAAAATTTAATAGGATTTAACTTTTGGAAAATATAGATTAATATACAATATTATATGGTATCGAATGAAAGATCTTATTAATTTATATTTATATATGATGAAATATATGTTTATTTTTTAATCTTTATTTTTTGTATAATTAAGAAAAGAGGGAAAATGAACCTGATAAGTAGTTAACAATTATATATAGAACAATTAGACACAAGTACCAACTGAACATTTATAAATATAAATAATTAATTATGATTATTTAAAAATATAAATAATCGATTGAAAATAAAATTCAAACATAGATAATCATTCATATCTTATTGTCTTTTGCCTAAAGTGTAATGTAAACAAGAGTACCGGCAAATATTTTTAAAATATATATTACTGATTATCACCTTCAATAAAGAATAACATAGTAACCAAATAATTGAATAGATACCACCTTCATTATAATTTTTTTCCAGTTTGATTTTTATGAGTCAAGGTCAACAAATATTATTATTTTAATCGATACATATAACTTTTATTAGAGTTAAAATTATTTTATTAATAGTAAAATATAATTGGTGTGCCACTTCCTTCGTCACTATTGCTTTATTGCCCACTTTTTCATTTTGATATGTATTAACTTTAGCTTCAAAAATGTTTTAGGTCAAAAGACAGAATGATCACTTATGTTTGGATTATATTTCCAGTCAATCACTTATGCTTTCAAATAGTCTTAATTGATCTTTTATATTTTTAAATATATCTCAGTTGATACTTGCGAGTATAAAATAACTAAATTACTCCAAAAAATAGAACTTTTTAAACATAAATGATCGATCGAATACATAGCCTAAACATAGGTGATCATCTTACCATTTGCCCTAACAATTATTAGTTCTATTACTAGTTGGTGGTGCCCGTCTTACGACGGGCGGGTGATCATTGTGCAGTGGGTCTAACTAATTATATCTTTGTACACTTATATTTTTAATACCAACTATGATATGTTCTGACGGACAAATGACACAATTTACTAACATTGATTTTTGGGAGCCAAGGTAAACTGAAGGACTTCATTAGAAGTCATATTACCTGGTGGTTTCAAAGTAGGTTTACAATAAGTTTGATGATGCCAACACTAAGCAATTACAAGTTTTCGATACATCTATTTCGAAAAAGGATAAAAGTACTTAAGTTGAATATCTCCACATTAACCACAATCGCGGGTAGGAGCCTAGAACAATGGTGACACCCTTCTCTTGACAACCTCTTGTATCTGTTATGTTGATAAAGTGAAGACTCGAAATAAAAATTTCGTTCTCCATTTGTAAGTGAAGCTGCAGAAGGAAAGATAAGCATAAATCGAAGACCCAAATTCGCATCAAAATAGCAAGCATAAAACAGGGTACATTCTACAACAGGAAGCGTGGTGGATTAGCAGTTCAATAGAAAAATCTGAAAAAACATATGACTAAGTGAGGAGAGGCCAGAATTCAGCAGACAAGAGCTACCTAAAGTATCCAATGTCTTTTGCTGAAAGAAGCATTAAGATCATAAGAATTTGAGCTATCTAAAGTATAACCAAGTACACCAGCAACATCAAGACAAGCATTAAGCAATCTCATACTATTTAGATGAACATTATCTTGGCTTAGCATTTCTGTTCACATATTAAAAGAAGAGGAGATAAACAAAATGAAAAGAAAACCTTGATCCATTAGTACCTTGCAGAGATTGAACAAGAAAGTTTTCCGCAAATCTGCATCATCAGTGAATGTGAGCTGATGAATATATTGTGTTCAACTTAGTTTCTTCAGCAACCACAGCCCAGAATTGAATATGGAGTTTGAACTGTACAGGTACTCGAGATGTGGGCTAGAAACAGAAACATATGTATGAAGGAATCCAAGGTAAGGTTCCATGATGCTATCTGAAAAAAAACGAATAACGAATCAGCTATAATTTAAAGGAATTAAGAAGGAAAATTACTTCATTCTCCAGAAGTAACCTGTCAAGGCAATCCTCAGGATAACGTTTCCAATAGAGTGTCCTACAAAACTAATTTTAATACTTTTCAGGCTTCCAGTTCTCGAGGTTTTATCCATTTTCTTCTTTATAAAAGTTGTCACTTCCTCGGCTAACCTGTGGCCCATTTCTGTGAAGTCCCCAGAAGTTTTCTCCTCATTGGCCTCCGACATTAGAAATTCTATCTTGGGATCTACCAAGAGCCATTGGTTTCGCATCAAACGCAAATCTAGATGGTGACCCTATTCAAGTGAGCTTCACCAGGTAAGTTTTTACCATCAATTGACAAGAATGAGCTTAAGTAGTTAGATTATATACCTTCTCAAGGATTGTGGATTCGTCATCAACATCAGAGTTGCGCAGGTACTGGCATCTCTGATTGTTGTACAAAGATAAACTTCAAATAACAACATTAACTAAGCGAACCTTGAATTAATACACAGAATATTAACATAGCAGGATTTTTCCGATAGAGACTTAAGAGGCATAATGTTGCTTTCTTCCGCACAAGTGGTCTCGCACTACTGGAGAGCTAAACAAATGGTATGTTAAGAGACAAGCCATCAGACTCCAAAACAAATCAAGCAAAAACATGTAATTGGTCAAGGAAATTGTTGTAACCTTACATTTCCCACTGATTGAGAAGGGTTAACTTCTTAGGTACACAAGATTCACTGTTTGCCTTGCACACAGAGTCGCACAACTCTCCTTGCCTATTAAACAATATAAAGTAGATTAAATTCATACCAGATGTTCCAAAGGCTGATGCCATACAAGCCTCATCAGGAGCTGCTTCTCGTCTGCAATGAATTCATACCAAATTAACGTAATATGTCATTTCTTTGATGCAAACAATCCAAGAATGGTCGTTCTCATCTCTTATAAACATAATCGCGTATTCATGAATTTAAGCCCCAACTTACATCAAAGATACATATAAAAACTATGACTTCTAAGTTGTACTTGTTGTAAATCACTGAAGAGCTGATGAAAGAGTGATGAAGTAGAACCGATGTGTTCAAATCTGGCAAGTTTGGTGTAGATATCTGATGCAATTATCTTGGAAAGCCATTAACTTCAACACACCAACTCTCAGGAACATTATATTCACCTTCAACGCCAAAATATTTAAGGGTTGGAATCCCGACTGTATCATAAAGCACCAGTAAGATTAGCAAATACAAAGACATTTACCAAATCAGATGACTTCTAGCAATATGAGGTTTTGTTATATAGTGATGACAATACGTACTTCCGCCTTGGAGAAGCATATATATTTTAGATTCATAATGTAGTTGAGGGTGACTGGTCTTCACTGGTTCTTGGTAGGTGCAGCAAGTGTACCACAGGATAAGAACCACATTATGTTATGAGGATGAGTTGCACAACAACGCTTTGCACGCACTGGGCACGATACTGCATCGTTAGTGAGCTTCCCCAATTTTGCATCCAACGATCCACCAATTCCACCCTGTAACTCCACACCCAACTCGACTTTCTAGAGTTGCACAACAAAGACAAAGAAAACCAAACCACCAATTATGTTTCTAGATCGCTCATACATTGGTGATGGGTAGATGTTATATCAATATGCATACATGTTTCATAACCAGATTACGTTTCTGACTAACATAATAGACAACAATGCATCCTTAGGTACTCTGCGGATATAGGTGTGTCAAGTGACATTTGACATTTATAATCAAATAACCAAATTCACCAATAATAAAATCAAACTCACAAATAATAAAATCGATTGAACAATCCCAAAATTGAACTCAACAATCACACAATCACAAAACCAGATTGTAAAATTAGTCGATAAACGTTCAAAATTAAGAATATATAATTTCAATAAACCAATGAAACCTTAATGTTGCTCACATCTACATCCAATGGTGGAGGTAGGTTCGCGATGGGGCCATGGACGGAGGCCGAGGTGGAAGAGGGATTAAGATTCCATGCGAGTAACTTAAACATTCAAGAGATCTGGAGAAAACATCGAAAAACACATATTAATACAACCATAAATACAACAAAAAGGTGAAAGGAAACAAAACCCAAACGGATCTTGAACAAACTTTGAACACCCTAGAAAATTGAAGATCCAAGATGAAAGAAAATACAAAAAAAAACCCGCTACAAATTAGATTTGGGAAATGAAATTAAAGATCTGAAACACTAAAATAAGTTAGATAACCTTGATTTTGGGTGTTGACAAAGGGTTGGTGGCGTCGTGGGCACGGAGGTGGCGTCGAGACATGGGGGGCGGGGGAAGTGGTGGGGGAGGATGGAGGGGCGAGGGTTTGAAAGATTGGGGTATTGGGGCTTCTTGAAGACAAAAAGAGTGTAAATGATAATTATTGGGGTACAGATGGCTAAAGAAGGGTATAGAATGTTAGAGAGTTTTCTAGAATTCACTGTAGATGTACAAGTAATGAAGTTGAAAGTACAAACGTTTGATGCAGCGTGTCATACGACCATCATATGGGTACAATTGACGAAGCGCGAGGTACAACAAGTTGATGCAGGGCGCGTGAGTACCACTTGTCGAAGTACAACATGTCAAGCGCAAAGTACAAGCGGGTGATGCACGCGAGTCGATCAGACGACCACGCGTGCATCACACGCGCAGTGCGCTTTTATATTACCTTTAGATTCCAGCATTTAACATTTGATTTGTCACATGTTAAATCTTTGGGTGTTGAATGGGAACCTTAAATTGATTTGAGAATTTTTTTATTTATATCATTACAATGACCAACAGAAGCACGACATCTGTTACAAAGTTCAGAAATAAAGTAACCAAAATCGTGGTAAGCATTAAACAAGCTCAAATATATACACTTACATCACTTAATTGAATGGATTACGATGTACTAAAACATTATACACTAACAGTATATATTTCAATCATGCACAGTAGTGTGTTTTAGTATTAAGCATGCAGATAAATCTTAAAGAGTGAAATCATGCAGATATATCCGTGCAAAATACAAAATGGAAACACTTCATATTTTGGTTCAAGGTCCACCACTAAAATGAAACGAGTCAATTCTTGTGTGTTAACTAAATGGGTCGACTAAACGAGAAAAATTACAACCACCTCTTCTCAATTTCCAATTTTTTCATTTGTTTGAAGCAATCAAGGCCAACATACGACCATGTAACCAAACAAGTCTCAACTTGGATCTTACTCTAGAGTGTAGTCAATGCAATATCAATTTCAGTTGGAAGAACATTTCTCATATTTACAGGGATAGACTGCTGCTTGGAGAGCATCCAACGGTTCTTTGCATAATGATAGAGATAATAGCATATGAATGTTCCTTTTGCCATGCCTAACACAGCATTACCTACTGAAGCTAATAACGACGGACAAACCTCGGTGTTAACATCTCAAGACTATTTTTTGGGCGAAAATTCTCAACTCCCACGTTTAAAATGTTCTTTTATGAACCTTTCAGCATCTGATGGGTATTTATGCCGAATGTATGCTCTAAGACATTTCTGGTAAGAGAAGTCTATCCACCCACCATCCGTTCGCACAACAAAGAGGCACCTTGAATGTTTAAACTGTGGATGCCGATCAACCTATTCCAGAGAAATCAGTTAAAATCATCTTCATGATTGTAAATATATGGTAATGGTACTACTATCATCAACCAGATCACTAATTCAAAACATCAATTGCCAATTGATTACTTCACATAGGAATACTAGAAAAGTCTAACTGTATACATCGAGTACACCATCCACATTAGCAAGGAGACTGCTGGCTGCCAGGATGAGATTATAATCCTTAAAAATTAGGCGGTCATAAGGATATACGTGTAGACACGTCCTAGGAAAAAATTCTACATTAAGGAAAAAAATTCAAGGCTAACTTGGAGACAACTCATGAATTCCTCAATGTTAGATATACTTTACATAAAGATGAATATAATAAGAAAAGGCCTGATAGCAAACCGCCAGACATACAGCCTAGAACAAATCCTACACTAAGGAAAAGTATTCAAGGCTAACTTAGAGACGACTCATGAATTTCTAAATGTTAGATATACTTTCTTGGAGATGTAATTAATGATGGAAAGAGGCAAGATCTTCTGGTCACAATTAGGTATATGGTAATGAGGTTCAGACCACAATTAATTACCCAGTAGTTGAAGAGAAAAAGAAAAGAAAAACATCACTTCGCTCGTCTTGGGGGGTCAAAGGTTTTGTCTCTCACGCTTATACAACTACATAAGCGATAAAAAGTCAAATTTCAAATGTTCGGTGGGAATGATTAGATATACAACACAACATTTATGCACAATGTCTATGTTGAGAATTTAATTGCAACTAATGGAAGGGAAAATGTCATCAACGACTGAGCTACTAATAGTAAACATAGCAATTATCTTACCATAATGGAATCTAATCCACATCCAATTTTATCTTCCGAATGTGGATGATGAGCAAGAAGCTTATCGATCACAGCTTTCTCATCTTCAACTGTGAGACGTTCTCCATCCATATACCTGAGCGCAAGAGGTCAGAAACATCATGAGTCATGCCAGCACTGGTACTGACTTAGAAACAACGAGCGTTAATAGATTTAGGAACATTTTTTCAGAAGTGGGAACTAGATCAAAGTAGTGTTTTAATCAGGGTTACGCATGCTAAGATATCTCAAAATTCAGATATACTACCTCCATTTCAAAACACAAGACCTTTTGCGTTTTTCCGTGTCTAACTTTGATTAGCAATAACTAATTAATTACAATATAAAAAATTGTAACAATTACTTTTATGAAAATACTCTTCAATAAAAATTTATCGATATTAATTTTATATTTTTAGAACTAAAGAATAATAAGTAATTGACGTCAAAGTTGGACACCCAAAAACGAAAACGTCCTACATTATGAAATGGAGGGAGTCGCATTCACCAAGCTGAGATATTCAAATATATAGACAATCAATCGAATTGGAAAAGAACTAGCTGTAATATTCCAGTTCACTAGAGAATGAAATGTCAGATTGGTAGTATAGAGACTACCCATATAGAACATTTAGTATATTTTGATCATCCATAGAGGCATAGGCATGACAGATTCAATACACAAGTTTAAGATCTAGAGTTGAAAATGTTCTAATAAAAATGACTTTTAGAGTATAATTCTTGGCCATTGCTGCAAATATAGCACATAGTCTATGTGATAATCTATGAAATTGTTGGACACCTTTACACATCACGTTACTTTTCTTTTATTCGAAAGGGGTAATTTATTTTACTATTATTTCGTTGTCTGCTTTTAGACAAAAGCAATAAACATTGTTAAGTTATCAACATCTCATCACTTGACTTAAAAGAGCATAAATAAAATCATACATGAACGTGTCTTTCCCACTAATAGGTTCAACAACAGACTTCAAGGAAATAACATGGGTTCTTCAAATCATAACCAACACGCACGATGCAAATAGTGTCAATGTATAAAGCAAATAGCAGCATAGCTGATAGCCCCAACATTCGCAGATAACTATAATCACAAGATCACGTTATATGCACTTACGCTTACCATGACCACATTAAACTGACAAGAATAAGCTACCAAGTAATAACAATGATTTTGCAAGTAAAGCAAGTTAAAAATCAAACAGCGACTGATAGAATTTGCCTATCATTATAACCAAGACAACGCCGCTTCTGAAGTTCTAAACCATGGCCTTCATTACTTGTCGAGGTGATCCAAACAAACTACTTCACTGATCAGCATCTCGAACCACTAATAATGAAAACTATCATTTCCATCTTTGATCTCTACTTACGATGCACAAACCTTTACACTTTACCTATAACATTAAAAAAAAAAATCATTGATGTACTCTTCACCAAATTTTGTAATACTCCCTCCGTTCCATATTAGATGATCATCTGACCAACAAATGCTTTATTGAAAGGTCAGAAGGACTACTATTATACCATGCCTCAATAAAAATAAAAATCAATCATTATATATCAATTCAATAAAGTCCTCCCAAAAGTAAAAGCAATAATTTAAAGAAAAATCAATTATTAGGGGGTAAAAATGAAGGGAAAAAACAATCAACAGTACACTCCAATACTCGATTACTAGACAATCAACTATTGAGTTTTAGTATGGATGCCACGAACTCTTAACAATACACGATTTAAATATTAATTATCCAAATACTGAAATTCAAAAACTGGACAATCTTTTTGGTATTAATTCAGTGACAAATCATGGAGTTAAGAATAATGAACCTCGGAGAATGGAGAATTTTTTTAGTGAGTTGAATAATGGGGTCCACATCTTGGAGAATGAGCGCTTCTTTAATTTTCCATTTGTTGTAATCCGGGTCGTCCGTTCTCGGGTATTTTGGCGGCGGCTCCTTCAGGGGGCGGAGATTAGTAGTGGTGGGTGATGAGTTGGCGGAGGAGGGAGCTAAAGAGTGGGATGTGCGGCGGAGGAGGGAGATAAGAGGCGGTGGGAGGCGGTGGCGGAGGCGAAGGAGAGGTAGGCCTCGGAGAAGGAGCGGCGCAGCCATGAGAAATGGTTAGAGAGTGAGCTTCACTCTATGGCCTGTATAATTTAAGCTTAGGCATGAGCTGAGAAATTTTAGTTTCTCTTGATAATTATTCAAGTCGACCCAAATTGATGGGTCTCTTAACTTTATAGAGTTCGAGCTGAGTTAAAGGCTTAGAGCGAGCTTACTTAGTCATTATTTTTTTGAAATATTAACTTTTTATAATTTTTTTGCATGTAGAATAAAAGATATTTATGTTATAAATCGTGTTTTGTTGACCATCAAAAATCAAAATGTGACAATCTTTTAAGGACGGAGGGAGTATTAATGTATGATTGATTCAGTACACAAAAATAAAGAACATAAATCGCTTAATACACATGATATTTAAACTATATAACAAAATCGAAATAATAAATTAAATAATATATAGATAAACCTTGAATGAAGATAATCTCCAAAACATTTTTATAGATTATTATAGATGAAAAGACTTTACAAATTATTAATAGTGTGTATTAAATTTGTTTCTATCAAGATAGATTATTAATATAAGAAAGAGTTATCATGTCACATCGCGTAACTGATGAGCTCGAGCTTCACTTCCCCATAAATCAAATCATTTGGTTTAACTCCTGTATGTATGTGTACACATGTATTATAGGGTGGCAGAAAAGTACTTCTGAACCAGAGTTCCGACTCGTCTAATAATTTGGCCAAGCTGATAATCAAGCCAAAATTTAATGAATGTTAACAATATAAAATATAACCGAATAATTATTAACTCGAATCCTATTCATTTGGATCACCAAAATCCTATTTATATTGATTAACTCTTTCATGTATTTTATGTACAAATTGATCGGGCGATCTATTAGTGGTTTGATACTTATAACAAAACCCCCAAACTCACCTATTGCTCGACTTATTATATGGAATAACTGAAGGCATTGCATCATCATCATCACTCACATAATAAATCATCAACCTTCGTTCCACAGAAAAAAGCAGAAAGATGAATCCCGGTGGCGAAAATACCCCCGCCACCACCCCCTTTTCAACCCTCACCTTCACGATGTCGCAACGCTACCAACACCTCCTGGACAAATCTACCCCTCGCGTCCTCCACCGTTGGATCTTCCTTGCCATCCTATTCTTCATCTACGCCGTACGCGTGTACATAGTCCAGGGCTTCTACATCATCACCTACGCTCTCGGGATCTACATCATTCAACTGCTTATCGCCTTTCTCTCCCCCCAGGTGATTCCCTACAAAAATTGATCTATACTCGATTAATTACTCCATTTTAATACAATACTTAAATATCTACCTCATCGATTTATAGAACAAAAATTGATGTATAGTCTAGTGATTATGCGATTTTGATCAAGCCCCGGAACTTGATCCCTGTTCATGCTCGTCTTGAGGGGTTGTTTGCGTTTCGTTGATAATCTCGTTTTGGTTATCTCAGGTTGATCCGGAGTTTCAAGCTCTTTCGGCCATTGATCAGGAGGATGAAGGGCTTAGTTTGCCCACACGTGGCAATGATGAGTTTCGCCCCTTTGTGAGACGCCTCCCAGAGTTTAAATTCTGGTAAGGGTGTTGTTTCTCCCAAAAAGATTGTCCAGTATGATTTTTTAATTTTCCAAATTAACAAATTTTGGAACATACATTATAGAATTACTTAGTACATTTGATGTATTAATTGATATTACTTCGATATGAATTAAAATTATATTCTTAAAGTTTTTTGTGTTAGTTGACACACATAACTTTGATCTGAATCTAAATGACTATTTTAATAGTAATGTAGACTGAAATTGCTTTATTTTTATGTACTTTTCACCAAATTTTTGTACAGCATGTACATTAAACAATGTTAGTCTATTAGGTGTGTCAAATAAAGGCCGCACATGTTAATCTTGACCATAGAAAATCAAAGTGAACAACCTATTTTGAGATGAGGATAGCTGATAGTGTCACTGATGTTGTAGATCATAAATGTATAAGAATGTTTATAGCTATGTTGTTCAAACACATTGAACGCTATCAGCTTGAAAATCTAATCTAATACTCTGCATCATTTACCCAATATACGTACTTGCTAAAATAAAGATATGCTGATGTGCACAACGAGTACAGTATGCTGCTCTCTTGTTAATATATTAAGATGTACTTTGGAAATATCCAGGGTGCTTTTTTGGTGACAGTTTTCCTAATATTTATCTTTTTTTCAATATATATGCCTCTGTACATGTCTTTTAGAACTGATGATTAAATTTGCAGATATGCTAGTTTGTAGCATTTTGGGGAACTCGCGTGATTGTGATTAGTTTCTTCTATGTGCGTTTGGATGAGATGATTATACCTTTTTTGACTTCACGTGATTGTTATTGGTCTCTTTCATGTGTGTTTGGATACTTCTCGGACTTTGCACGATGCATAAATGAGCTAAAATGTATATATACAATTCGGATTTAAAGGTGGGTTGTTGAGATCGTACGCGGAGTATGAGAATTTCAAAGTTGGAAAGTTTGTGTCTAAATGCTGCATTGTAACATGTTATTGCCTTGTGGTTGTTACACTGACAAATATGAATTGATTCAGTTCATCAAAGTGTGTCTGTTACGTGTTGGTCATCAGCTCAAAGTTAGTTTAGCGACTAATGCAATGCTTTTTCATATTGACATAAAATCTTTTGGATAGTATCATATATCCGCTATTAGATTTCTCATCTAATTCGTAGTCCGTATTATATATCTTATGGTGTGAGTGAGTGTTGAATTTGGGATTTGGAAAGAGGGAAACTGAACCTAGAGAGGTGCAAACAAATGGTTCTCTTTTGAGTGTAGAGTGTAGACATAGTTGTGTTATTCCTTGACTAATGATGTAGCCGCACAGCCTAACATGAATGAAGATTACAGAACCTAGAATATCATTTGACGTGTATGCTGATGGGAAACTTTCTTTATTCTAGCTGCTATGTGATCAAAATATATTTTTACTGCATTTAGCTATTATCAACCTAGAAAAGCTCTGATTTTGTAACTCTTGAATGCTTACTGAATATTTGAACTTCTTGTACAACCCATGCAGGCATTCACTTGTAAAAGCAATCTGTTTGGCTTTTGTTTTGACATTCTTCAGTGCATTCGACGTGCCAGTATTTTGGCCAATACTCGTATTCTACTGGTTGGTGCTCTTCATTTCAACGATGAAGAGGCAGATCATGCACATGATCAAACATAAATATGTGCCTTTCACCTTAGGCAAGCAGGTAACAACTACGCCCACCTTCTAATAGTATCAACAGTTTTATGGTACTCCCCTTCCCCCTCTCTAAAGTTCGAGCCCTTAACTTTCTCTATTGCAGAAATACACCGGGAAGAAAGCATCATCATCTGCTGATGCAATCTTATCTAGACCTTGATGACATGGACAGTGGAGTTACTAAATGCTTGGAACAAATGGGAGATATATTTAAGAAAAAGTTAGAGATCGACAAGGCTGTTGGCTTCTGTAATGGGATTGCCTAAAGACTAGATTTTTCGGCGGAGTCAAGTGAATAACTTTTTTAGTTCTAATGCAATTTTTATTCTACTCTTTAGAAGGTGCCCAGTGTTGTATATGTAACATGAGGCATAATGGCATGATACCACTATACCATTCTCATTGCTTTACCATTTGTTAGGATTTTATCCAATTTAGTTCCTTGTAAATGATGATATTATATCTCCGATGTATGAATTTGCTTAAACAAACGGAAAGATTGAATCCTTCTGCATTCATGTAATGTTGACTGGGTTGCTTCTCTAGTTGGTAAATTGTGAATTTATCTCGAGGAGCAATTTGCGACCACACCCTTACCCCTGAAGGCTACTGCCCTTGCCCCTATCCCGATCTCCCCACGTCATTATGACATCCCCGCCTCATCATCAACAAGAACAAGAAGAATTCACCCCTCTCACCATCATCATTTCATTTTGTGGGGGGTGGGGGAGAGTAAGGGTGGGGGTGGTCGCAGGGGTAGATGGCATGGTTGCTTAGAAGGGGGTGTAGGGGGAGTGAGGGGTGATGGAGTTGAAGGTAGTTTAGTCATACCATTCGTGAGGGTGTTATTTAGACGAAGAAAAAAAATGAATGCCGTCGTTTTTACATCATTTTGCTTGATTGATGTTACTTACTCAAATTTCTCTAAACTTTAGTATATACTAAAAAGTGAATTCGAATTGAAATCCAATGCAAAATTTTACTAAGCTAAGTTGTCGTAGTTAGCCAGGTTGGAAGGACTGATGTCGAATAACACTGTACACACCTAAATAATGTTTTTTAAAAGTGAAATTATTATTGTATTTTGTCTAAGATAATCATTTTACTTCTAAAAAACAATATTTGGGTCTAGTGCTATGCATGAGCCGAGCTAAACCGAGCAGCTCGCTCGGCTCGGCTCGGCTTGTAACTAAATGAGCCGAGCCGCGAGTTAGGTTACTAGCTCGTCAGCTCGGCGAGCTAGTTCGATAGTACATATGTTAGTATTTAAAAAAAAAAAATTAATTATACTTTGTTAGTTATTTAAATTATTATGATTAATGTCAATTTATAGTTAATTGAATGATTTATGTACATTATTACATGTTGGTAAATTTTATTACCTATCACATGTTAAGTAATTTTATTATTTGTTTATGTAAAATAATATTTTGTTGATCCAATTGAACTTCACACTTTGAAATGGGCTAAGTGAGCTAGCTCGAAAATGGCTAGTTTAGAAGAGCCGAGTAAAAAATTCTTGAGTTTGGGTTCGGCTCGGCTCGTGTACAGCTCTATTTGGGTTTAAACAACTCAGCAACTCGGATGATCTTAGTACCGGCAGTATTCAATTTCGTAGCGATCTTTACTTGTTTTGGGGGGTCGGACAAGATACCAAGTTACTTTTCTTCTTTTTACACTTTATAAGCTCTAAAATTGCATATAATTTAGCCAAGTTTCTCAATTTTAGCTTAGTAGCTTCTACCAATAAGATAAAAACAACCCTTTGTTTCAGGCATTACAACAAACAGGTTGTGGGTGTTTCAAGAAAAAGGGCATCATGGATGGTAAGCTGAATCATCTTCTAAATTTCAAGATTATGCTCTGCATATAAATTATGTTCACATATATATAATGGTTAGTTACAATTCATAGAGTGCATGTCCTAGGATGTAATTGGAAAATTGAAAGATAAATATACTACCACCATTTCAATATAATTACGGGGTTTGAGTTATATAATGATTTTGTTATTGACGTGGAATATGGTAACAGAACCTACAAAGTAGACTTCGTACTATCCAATCCCTTACCTCGCTTAGATGGGAGTCCCCCAAATGCATTGGGGAATGTTAACGTTGATGTTAAACATGAAACATGGTAACACACCAAACGTGTAGGAGAAGAGGTTTCATTTGGTTGGTTGAATTTTGGAGGGTAGGACTTCAAATCCCTGCCTCATATGTCCAAAAGTTCCTAACATATAAAAAATGTTATAGAGCATTCGAAATCCACCTAATTATCCCCCATGTAATTTCTCGGTAAAATTTTGGGTGGGTGTGGTGGGGGGTCAATCCACTGCTGGTATCCAAATAAAATATTCTGGTATTTCGACCTTTATACGTACAGATTCTGTAGTTGTGTTGCATGTAGTTGACTTGATTGACTTAGACTCATTTGACCGGTTTTTACATGCACACAGTTGATTCACTGCCAACTATGGAGGAGACCATTTTGGTGGGTGATGACCTAATGACTGGACCTCCATCACCAATAATTCCTCCAGAAATCGCATCTCATGTTCTTGAAGGTGTTGACTTATGTGATGGCATTCTGAGGAACCTATTTTTGTGTGAGCACATAGCACATACTCTTAATACTTTTTTTTCTTGTTGTTCTTCCGACCTTGTTAAACTCTGCCTGAGATGATCATTTTTGTTGTACACATCCCTCAGGTTTGCAAATTAATGACATCGAGCCATTCTGTCAAGATGAAATTGCCGTATACAAAGAGTGTGTGGAAAAGAGAGTAAGGCACCCCCCCCCCCCTCTCTGCATTGGTGTTTACATGTGCAGTGTTGATGCTGGCACAATATATATGAGTTGTTTAATTTTGGACTACATAGCTGTTTTGTCTGGCACTCTATTTGCAGGATAATGAACTTAGACAACGACTTCAAGATAGTGAGCATAAATTAGGAATGCATATGCCATTAGTTGAGGCAAAAGATAGAGCTTCTCAACTTGAATCAGAAGTCACATCGTTGGAGAGGTAACATTCTTCAACCATTAGACTATCTGATGAGTTCTAACAAATCATATCCACTTTTTTCTTCAAGGTGTCACGTTATAACAAATTAATAATAATCAGTCAAAGTTTAGATCCCTATTTTCATCGATTTACACAGAATGTGGTATGCATACTCAACTAAGTAACTAACTCGACATCAAGTTTTCTATATTAAAATGTTTTGCATTTCGCTGAAACTTTCTGTTCTGGCGGTGTAATGTTAAGAACATACCTTTCGTGTCTTGAGTTAACTGTATCTTCTGACTGCACGTTCATCTTGTATAAGAGGAGCAATAAGGAAAAGTAGCTTATATTTTGAACAATTTACTGGCACTGTCTTTCCTTGTTGGAAACTAGTTGAATGGAGGCACCATCATATCCTTTGACAGTCATAATCTTAGTTGTGGATTGCTCGAATAGTGTTTAATCAAATGCAATATTTCTTTCTGTTTGCATGCTACTAGAACTATAGCCTCTGTTGTCTGCCAAAAGAAAGCTGTCTCTATTGTCAGTTATATGAGATAGTCAGATAGGCAAGAACTGTAACACCATAAGCGTTGTGGCCACGAACAAATGTGAAATGTTGAAACAGAAGCCAGTCTTATGTAAAATAAATACACCCCTAAGATGTTATAAAAATCTCCCGGAGTTCCAAAAGACATAAACCTCTGAGGATGTTTGAGTTTCAAAAAGGTTTTTGTATGATAACGACTTTACACATTACCATTCATTTTGACAATTGTTTTCATTGCATTCAGGCGCTTCATTTTGGCTAGTGGACTTGAGGGTATAGAAGGATTCAGGCAAAGATGGAGTTTGCATGGTCGCCTCTCGGATTGCAAGTAATACTCATATTATAGAATGAGACTTATTACAATTTTCATTTATGTTTTCATCCTTGGGCCACGGGTGCCCATGCCCTCGCTCTAACGCATTAACGCCGTCTTAAATTTAATCTTTTATCAATAAATGTTTCACATAATTTAACGCATTAACGCCGTCTTAATGATGGAGTAATAATTAACTATTTAACTAAATTAATTCATAATTACTATTATTTTTTACCTCCCCCCCTGTCAAATCCTGACTCTGCCAGCCTGCCCTTATATATAGAACTGAAAATGATGAGTTATTGTTATTGCCACTATTTTGAGATAGATTTTGTCCAGATAATATTTTTGCATGCCATTCGAATTATAAGTCATTGTTGGTTAGGTAAGGGAAAGGCATTTCTCCCTCTTTTTTAATTATATTGTTTCAGTATATATTTGTTTTTTCATGTACTCCCTCATTTTCGTTTCAGTTTTATTCTTTTACAATTAGCTAGTTAGCCACAGGCCTACGCCATATTTAATTTTGTTTTCCTATGCAATCGGCTGTTTCATTCATACTATTGTGCAGAAAAAGGTTGGAGTCCCTGAAACATGGAATGGAGACCAGGAGCAACGATGAACCTGTTCTTGATTCGACCCCAAAAAAGAAATGGTTCTTTTGGTGAAAAGAATGCTGCAGGCAGATGTAAAGAAAAAAATGTTAGTATATTGTATACATTGTCTACATCTCTATATCATGACATTGTGCTCAAATTGCTGCATCTTCAGTAGAGATTATTAGAGAAAGTGCTCTTTGATGTCCATTCGACCATTCTTATCGATCTTGTTTGTTTTGTAATACATTAGCAAACATAGTCATTGTAGAAGCATTTACATTGGAGCTTACTCTAGCTAAGAAAATTCAAATAATTTGAACCATGAACTTATTTTTATTGATGCTTATTGTTTCCGAGTCAAATCTTTAACCGCTAATTCAATCTACCAAATCTAGGGGTGAAGTCTTCCTTTCGCCCCTGATCCGCCAGTGGCACTCCACCTTAGTGGTTATTCATTGACCTTCCATTCTCACTCTCTCCAAACTTCGAATATATGTTAGGCCAACCGTTTTACTATCCAAGTTGTGCAATTTGATTTTAGAGTATTTAATGTCTGAACACTGATCTAGTTTTGGTTCATTTCAATATTCTATACTAATGGTTTAGGTATTAGGTCAGCATATCCACACAAATTTGGCAGATTGGCACTTTTTAAAGTCTTTTTTTAACTTGGAGCACACCTCCTTTGTTTTTGCATAGGACTAGCACTCTCCCCTGCAATTTGTCTATTTTGCCCTTAAATGAAACTCCCACCTTCTTCTTCTTTTCTTTTTCTTCTTCTTCTTTCTTCTTCACCATTCCACCACCATCATCTCACCACCACCACCACTTTCACAAACCCACTACCACCAACAACCTGAATTCAAATCACCAAGAAGAGGCCCAGCCCAATAGATCCAGATGGTGCATAAATGATGGTGATTGGTGACCTAATCTCTGAAATTGTTGTCTTTAAATACAAACCAAACCAGGGTTTATCAATCAAACTGCCTTTTGAGAGAACCAAGCGTGCTTTCATTTTCTCAACGCCGCTTTGTTCCGTTGCCGGCAAACATAGATTCTTCCAGTTCTTTCTTTCTTCAAATCGGAGCTATTTCTCCTCCTTCTTTTTTAAAGAAAGCGCTACATTTTTATATAATTTATTTTTTATCATTTGGTTTTCAAAATTTCGATCTCTCAAATAGGCCTTATTTTGAAAAATCTGAAAATTTAGATTATGATATTATTTTATAAATTCTATATCGAATGTACTGTTTTTTTTATTGATAGATTGTATGTTTTAATTTTAGTGTAGGCCGATCAAATTGGTTGTTGTTGGTGAGATAGGTGGTGGTGGTAAAAATAGTGGTGGTTTGCAAATAAGAAGAAGAGATGGGGAAGAAGTTGAATGTGATTTGAATTCGGGGTTGTTGGTGGTAGTGGGTTTGTGAAAGTGGTGGTGGTGGTGAGATGATGGTGGTGGAATGGTGAAGAAGAAAGAAGAAGAAGGTGGGGGTTTTATTTAAGGGCAAAATAGACAAAATGCAGCGGAGAGTGCTAGTCCTATGCAAAAAAAAAGGAGGTGTGCTCCAAGTTAAAAAAAGACTTTAAAAAGTGCCAATCTGCCAAATTTCTCCACAAAAGCCATCAGTATCACTAACAAAATACTGTTAATGTCCTAACCAGGGGATCTAAACCAACGTTGATGCTTAGGTACAACGTTACCGTTGGAAAACCCCAAGCAATTACTGGCCACATATCAAAATCCGTGACATTAACGTCGCATTAATGTAGTCGATCCTACTTGGTACTATGCACTATTCCTAGAGCTCATAACAATATCTATAATATGATTATGTTAGTTCATTTTCCGCAATCCATATTGAGATGCTGGTGTGTTACACAAGCAACCATGTTGGGCATTTTAAGTAATATTGACGACTCTTTTCATCCTAACTAATCTTCACAGACACATAAACTATCCACATTCTTCTATTTGCATGAACAAAAAATGATGGCTCAATTTGGGACGTTAAGAACTCATCTCGAATGACACCGTGTATCAACAAAACGAACAATTTGCAGCTACAATCAAGCCGAATTTGTTCCTAAATGAGTTGGTTGTGGTGTACTGGTGTCTTGTATTTGTTCTTGCAATTATTGGTATGTATATGGTGATCTTCCAGGTCTCTCCAAAGTTATTTCAAACAAATCGCCATCCGACTCCTCATCATAATCGAAACCCCTACCAACTGTTCCATTCGTCGTGCTTCTAGTTGCATTTCTGTTAAGCCACTGATGTGAATCTACTCTTCTCATTGAGAAAAGCTCTCCGCTATCAAAGCCAAGGGTGGGTGACTTAACAAGAGGGCCAGTGAAGCAAGGATTCGAAGTTCTCTGGAGATTTGCTGGTTCATAGTTGAAAGCGGATTGTCCAAGATTCACGAGGACAGTAGTGTCAGCACTCGACGCCAGAGTTGGATACAGAGGAGTTGAGAAAGCGCCAGACGTGCAACGAATTTCATGTATAAGCTGTGAATCAATGGTGAAATAGACCTTTCTCTTGATGGGATTGTATCCACAACCAATCACTTTTTCTGGTTTCTCCCATTCTTGCATTGGAGATTCTAAAACCAGTTTAATTCCTGAAACAACAGATCAAGAATTCCGTTTCAGAAAAAAATCCAATCCATTTGTATGACTTCGTCATAACCATTATACATCAACATCAAGGTGTCGGATAGTACACAACCTTACCCCTATATAAACATGGAGGTTGTTTCCAAATTGACCCAAGAAAACAAAATCATATTGATCTAGAAAATGCATCTCTGGGACCCATTTATTCTACTAACAGACATAAAAGTTCTTAAATATAATTATCATCTCATCAAATACTGATTGTCTTCCAGTTGTCAGAAAATGATCATGTGTTTTCTCCTTGTCTCTTGTGCTATACGTTTCATTGAAGAGGACAAGATGCATTCATTAAAAAAGATAAAAATCCTTTTGAAGTGTTTTAGAACATGAACAACTAAATTGAGATATATTCATAGATAAGCAACAATCAGAACGACTACCTACCTAAATCATTCAATCAAGAACATAATTGCAACTAACATAATTAGTGAGAATTTAATCAATATAGGACACTTTTTGCATAATTATGGAGAGTGCTTTCACTTTACTCTCGGGTCAATCTGGAAATAGCCTCATGGGATAAGTCTGCATAATATCCGACCCCCTTACCCCACTTAGAAAGGAGCCTCTTCAAAGAAATGGAGGCATGTCAATGTCGACGGGGATGTTATCACCTAAACCATAAACTGAATAGGATACATGAACAGAAACAAACACCTACCATCAAGAAAGACAGAACCATTTGAATTGAAACCAATGGACCCTGGATAGCTTCCTGGAAGCTTGCTAGGCACAGCTCCTCCTCCCCCTCCAGCTGCAGTAAGCCCCACAGACAAAAGAACAAATTCTTCAACCTTTTCATTCTCTTTCCTAGCATGCTTTATTACATCAATTTCCTTGTCTCCATGTCTATGAGTACTTGAAACATGAACCAATGACTCAGAACTATAATTAGTCTTTGCATTATAATCCTCCTCCATTAGCTTAATCTTATCACCCTCATCATCCTCCTTCACTTTTCCACTCAATTCTTGACCACTAACATTATGATCATGAAGAGACAAAATTGTGATCTCAAAATAACATTCTTGAGGGAAAGATGAAATGTTCCCTAATGATGGACCTGGCAAAGGTAGAGATGTTTTTATGACAGAACAATTTCCAATATGATTTGTGCTCATCTTTTTCTTGAATTCTTGATTATGAAACCTAAGTATTTGTCCAAAATCAGCAGACCCTTGTTGACAAATTTCCCAACTTGTCTCAATATCCATGTCCCTGATGGATTGATTATCGCCAACAACACAAGAACCTAACAAAGACCTTGACTTTCTAATAGATGGAGATGAAGAAACTATTGGGGAAAATGCGAAACTTGACCAACCATTTTCAACAGCTTCAGCTACAAGTGAAGGATGATTTTCCCAACTAAAGAATGGACTATTCTTACCTGAAAAACCTCTTCTTAGGACAAAATAGTTTGATGGTTTCTTCTTTGTGATGTTAAGGTTGTCTTGATCATTAATACTCACATGGGGGATCCTGGAAAGTCCTGTTTCAAAAGTTTGTCCAGTTTCTTGAAGATTAGCCTCATCAACTGCATGTTTTCTGTGACGAAAAACTCTCCTAAGAATAAAGCTCAACAGGATAACAAAAACCAATACAATTGATGCTGCAATAAGAGCAAGTTGTAACCATCTTAGCATTTCTTCAACTGGAAAATGAGTAGTTCTTGATGGATTGTGATTGTTAGTGGTTTTGGCTTTTTGTTTTCTAGTATGAAATGTGAAGAAGTTTAGATTTAAGGGGTCAAAGATTTATTGGAGAAAAGGTAATGAGTTTTACTGGTTCCACAAAAGGCAGCTGCTGCATAGACCAGACAGAGAAGACATGCAATATTATAATAGAAAGAAGGCATAATAATGTTGTTGAATTGAAACTTCTTTATTGACTTTGTTCTATTTTTGTTTGACCTGGAAGGTTCTATTCAAGTTTATATGGACTTGAGATTGTTGTATTTACAATAATATTTGTATTATATTATCTGTAAAAATGTTGAAAGTATTAGATTATTATTCTCTAAAACCATCCATTAAGGACTCATTCTCTTTCCAAAATATAGAGATGAGTAACTATATGTCGATTAGGTGAATTGTAAATCAAGAAATGTGTATGAGCGACATTCTTATAAGGAAAAGGATCATAATACCAAATCAATAATAGTTTTGGTAGTAATATAAAATTTATATAGTAACATTTTTGTGCTATAAAATATGTATTTCAAGTATCTTAAGTTCAATATTGTAATTTATTAGCTGTTGAAATAGAGTTTGTATGAGAGTTATAAGCTAACAAGTAACAAAAATAAAATTGTAATCATTTCATTGTTTTTAGCTGTCTTAGGCTCTTAGCTAACCATTTTTATGTCAATAAAAAACATTTAGGAATGAATGATATTTTACATATATATCTCTAATTAATGCAGTTAAAAAATGTATTAGTATTATATTTATTATACATCCTTTATTAAGTAGAGGTTTAAAAGGAAACGGCATCCAAATATTGCATTGAAATTCCAAGATATCAAGTATTTTAAAATACATATATAATAACTACTAAAAAGTGAGGAGTAGTTGATAAAAGTTCCAACGCTCCCTTCCGTCATGTATAAACTAAATCAACATTTAAGATAAGCACGAATATTAAAGCTTTCATAAATACGGATACATCCAACAAATCGAAACTCATTGCCCATGAATAAAAAAAATGTGGATTGATCAAGTAGCTAAATTCTAAAGAAATATCATTATTGGTCCAAGACCATAGATATTGTTAAGTATAGTGTCGAACATGTAACCTTACCGATACACACAAATAGGATTGTGACTTGTGAGTGAACGTGAAAGGTTCGATTCGTCTCTCATTATTTGGCTAAAAAAGGTTCGGTTCGCAGCTCGGTACGCATTGATAAACATCAAACCGAACAGTAAAATCCAAGCTTCGGCAAATCGGACCAAACGATTCGCTTTAGTTCGACTCGGCTATTAAATATATGTAGTGAAATTTAAGTATAATCTGAACATAGATATATAATTCAATAGTAATTATTAGGATTATTATTGTATATAAATAACATGAATTAAATTAAAGGATATATTCATTAGGATTATTATTAGTAATTATTAGGATTATTATTAGAACAATCTTTTTGAAGAAAAAATTGAAACTCGTCCACTTAAATTACCGATTCTAATTTCTAATATTATTCATTCTTTGATTTATCCAAAATGTGAACATGTGATGAATCTATTACTCAGTTTGGAGTTACATGAAAACTCGAACTTAGACCTTTGGTTCGTATATTTTGGGCCGAGTCGAACGTAAGGTGCGAACTTATGCTGATCGAACTAAAAAGTAATTACATTCGATATAGTTCGGTCCGTTTACACGTTGCTCATCTGAACCACCTTGAACAATTTAGGTCCACCCCTAATTGTATTGCTATTTAGCAAAGTCGAACTCGCATTATAAGAATTATTTAGTTATATCACTTTGTCAATTATGAATCATCTATGTCTGTAAAAAATTAAGGACTCATTTCATTTGGTAATGAAGTATTCGAGTATTGTTACCATACGGATTCGAACACTCGATCCATCACAATCACTTTGCCACATACCATATAAATGGAATACTGAATCATTTAGTTTGAAGTTTGCAATGGACAATTGAATCTCTATTACATGAATGGAAATAATATAAAATAAATAAATTAAAGGAGTTTATAAAAATCCATGTCCTAAACAAAGTTAAAATATTTTTATCACAATCACCTTACCATATAGTATCATATAAACTTTAGTTGCGCTTGCTATGAAAGAATGGATTTGAAGGTGATGAAATAAATAAAGGTAAGAGAGGAATACACATGAGAATTCAATTGCTTTGAATTATTCCAAAATTTTGTTCAATGCTATACAAATAAGATAATTTATCTTACATATCTAATACTTCCTCCAATTCATTATAATTGTCTTTTTCAGATATCGAGGTAAATCTTTGACCTTCAATACTCTTTAATTATAGTATTAAAAAGTTTAAAAAAACTAATATTATGAAAGTACTTTAAAATTTGAATTCAACTATATACTCCCTCCGTCTCTAATTGATTTGTACATTTTGACTTTTCATGGTCAACAAAACACGATTTCAAACATAAATATCTTCTATCCTACATATGAAAAATTATTAAAAGTTGATATTCAAAAATATATATTGAGATGAATCTAGCAAGATCCCATATGACTACATTATTTCCTATTTTTTAATGAGAATTGTTGATCAAATTTTTTAAAGTTTGAGACGAATCTAACATGAATTCCCATTAAATGATAAGAAATAATATAGTCTTATGAGACCTTGTTAGATTCGTCTCAATATAAATTTTTGAAATATTAACTTTTTATAATTTTTCCTATGTGTAATAAATATTATGTTTTAAATCGTGTTTTGTTGACCATCAAAAGTCAAAATGTGACAATCTTTTATGTAGGGACGAAGTAATTCAAATCATAAACGCATTCTATTACATTTCGAGTCAAGTTTTAAAATGTGCAAATCTAGTGGGCCCATATGTTTGTTATCGATTTTGCAAACTGTCTACTAGAGATTTTGTTTCCAAATCAATTGCAAGTCGAAATTAAGAGTCGATTATGACACAAATCAATTTTCAAAACTAATTAAGTTATAATTACGAGTCAAATTGCATATTCGAATCCTGAAAAAAGAATTGAAAATCCCGAGAGTCCGGGACAACTGAAAGCTTCATTCACACGCCTCTCTCTGAAACAAAACCTTAAAACACATAAAAGCCCTAAAACAACCTCAAAAATCGACAAAAACCTCAAAATTTGTCTCCCTCAGATGGGAGAAAGACCACCCCCAACCAATCGAACGACGTCGTTCCACCCCCCTTCTCCCCCTCCTCCCGGCTTCCGCTTCTACCCCTCCGAACAACAACTCATCTCCCACTACCTCTCATCCAAGAACTCCAACACAAATCTTAATGGCACCAATATTATTCAAGAACTAAATATTTACAATTTTGACCCTTTTCGTTTGCCTGAAAATAATTGCTTTTTGTATGGGAGGGGAGGGAGAAGGAAGCATTGGTTTTGTTATGTGAGGAGGGGGGGAGGAGGGGGGCGGGGGAGGGTGAGGAGAGCTGGTGGTGGGTATTGGAAGAGGAGAGGTAGGGAGAGGGAGGTGGTGGGTGGTGGTGATGTGGTGGGGACGAGGAGAAGGTTTGTGTTTTATGTGGGGTTTGGGGAGTCTGAGTATGATGTTAAGACTGATTGGGTTATGTACGAATATGCTCTCATTCATCATCCTAAGGTACAAAAATTGATTTCTTTATTATTTAATTGTGTATGAGTATTTTATCATGAATGATAATAGTTATTAGTAGATGTTATCAGGGGTATTTTATGATGAATGAGAATAATTATTGATGTTATCGAGTCGGGTTCTAGCTCTTAATGGGGTTATTGTTTCTGGGTATTTTATCATGAATGAGAACAATGGAGTTATTACATCTTTATGAACATTCCCTAGTGCCTCCGAAGAAGATCCTGCCCAAGCATGTAAGGAGGGTATTTTATCATTAATGAGATCATTGGAGTTATTACATCATTATGAACATCCCCTAAGCGTGTAAGGGGGTTGGGGAGTAGTCATACTAATTCTTGAGACGACAGGGAGGCTGTTTCCGAATTGACCTAATAGTGAAATGCGAACAACTATCTACTACTTCACAAGACATCAATGGAGTTATTAGTTAGTTTAAATTGGATCTGGTCATTCTAAGTTTCTTATGCTATGTTGGCCTTAAACCAATTGAACCAGATTAGGTTTGGCGTTGAACCCTTGAATTGACTTGACTTTATATGTATACTCGATTGTAAGTCGAACCCTGGACTCAGACTCGAAAGAAATACTTCCCCTCGATTCAAATCGACCCAAGTTGAGAGACAAAGCCATTACTTTATGGAACTCGATGAATTAACTTTTAATTCTTATAGATATAATATGGTCATATAGGTACAGCTTGCTACAGCTTGCTTTTATCTTCAATCTTTAATGTGTTCGTTGGTATGATTGCATATATAAGTTTGAGCATTTGGGGTCATATGTTGTAACTACAAGAAATTTAACTTCAGAATCAGGGTAGTTTATGGTTATGACGAATGATTAACGGGTTTCACATGGGAGTTTATTTCTACTCGTTCCCCATTTGATCACTAGTTCTCGTTGGTCATTAATGTAGGATGTATTTTGATTATATGAGTTGGTCAATGGTCTCCAGAGCTTACTTAGTTTTATACGACATGCCACAAGCCTTTTGAATTGGTTATATGTTTATCTCTTCAGGGTCTTGCTCGCATAGTTTTCTTTAGTTTATGCTTTCTTGATATTAGAGTTTTAGGATAACATAAGTCAGTGTCTGACTTCGGTGAGAGATTTACAAACCTTTTGTGTTGAATATATGTTGACAATTTATGCTGAGATGAAGAGTGTAAATAGTTAGATAATATGTTAATAAAGCCACTAGTATCTCAGAGTCTTACTGCTCTTCCTCTGTAGGCTTCTTTTGTGCTTTGCCGAGTATTCATCAAATCTCACAATGTAAGCAACCTATTAGAGCCTTCGTTGAGTTGTTGTGCTGAAGAAAATGCAGTGCGGCATGTAGGGATCCAGTGTGATGGAACTGACGAATCGGCTATTGCTGAAGCTAAAGTTGATGATGAATTTCTTCTAAATTATGACAATGGTGGTTCAAACTTTTCAAGGAAATTAATTAGTGAGTTAGAGGTATGATCCTTTTAAGACTCATGTTTTTCCCTAATTTATGCATCTTGATGCTTGAATTTCACTTGTCTGGAAAAGGAGATGAATATTGTCTGTAGCCTCTTTCATATCATCTAAGAAGGGATAAGTCGATATCTTTTAGAGCTGGAATCTAGCTGAGTGTCTTTTCGAACGGGTTGTTCTCTTGATTGTTATCATGGAATTTTAAAGCACTTTCGTAATATTTTGAAGAGCCACTATGGAATACTTTTCATGCTTTAGGATAGTAGTGTCTGTTATATCCTATAGCACCTGCTCTAGAAGATCAAATGAGGACTAGATGATTGAGCTGCTAATTTTTTTAGCAGTTATCTCGGAATGATTGTTCATTTTGTATTCTATGCAGGGGAGTTTGAACAACGCTTTTAGTGCTCAGGAGCTTTTAGCTATTTTCGAGGATGATTTTCTAGAGTTAGATGACCTTGTCAGTCCCCTTCCAGGGATTGATTAGTAAAAACTACAAAACAAGAACAGCCATACTGATAACTAATAGAAGCATCACCTTTGGTGATAAAAACCTCTTTAAATTAAGAGACAAGTCCAATCTTTATTAAAATGAGTAAGCATCGATCAGAGTATGATTCAGAGTACGATTCCTTCAAAATGATGATCACGGTATGGCATCCCAGCAATGATAATGCCAATAGGATATCAAGTTAAAGAACATTAACTATGTTGTATGTGGACTGACAAGGTCATGGCGTAGCTTCAGCCTCGCAAGGTAATTCTGGCATACCTTACTTGTTTTTAATCTCATTGCGTTAGTTTTCTTTCAGTACTTTGTAGATCAGTTGGAAACATCTGATCTTCTCTTGACTTCATAATATTTTCTTGCAGAGTTGTATGCCTTAGTAACGGAGACAAGCATGTTACGAGTTTGCGGCTTAATAATGTTAAAATAGAGAAAATTTTACCGGGCCTCGACGATTCTGCATCTGTGGCAATTCTAGTGATTGCTCATGGAATGCAACCTTACCAACTCTCTACTTGAACAATAATTATGTCATCTGTAATATCCGGAGAATCTTTTGACCTGCCATGCTTAATTATCACCCCTTGTGATTTGGGAACTGTAGACTTAGCAGAATGTTTGATGAATATACTTATCTTTGAAGTCATTTCATTTGAGAGGTGATATGCCTTTGGGGTTCCCTCACTTCATTTATCTCTGTTCTGTGAACCACTTCAGCCTGTTTTCTCTAATGCTTGTATCATCTTCGCTGTCAACTTCATAGTTTTATTGAAATTGATTTCCAGATTTACCATTTTCAGCACTCATAAATGTTCATACAAGTGTTTCTGAGGTGACCGACAGATGGTGTTGAAAGAAACCTGAAATGGTAGGTTAGAAATGTCATCGGTACTCTTTTCAATAGTCGAATTTGTTCCCGAAGCAATCGAGTGCTTCATCCGTGACATTTAGGTATTTATATCCTAACACAACTATGCTGATAGCTGATGTTGGGTATTGATTTCCCAACACATTAAAGTGAGGCAGCCACTTCCCTTTGTCCATTGAGTAAAAGGGAGAAATGGACAACATAGTTGACAAATTCCATGCTTACATGAGTCATCTTGGCAAAAGATATTAGGGAGGTGGGAATATGCTAATGATGCATTAACATCAAAACATGTTTTTGTAATATTATATTTGGTTTGATTGATTAAGTTTGTGAGGCATGAGGATGTTGAGAGATGGGAATCTAATATGGTGAAGGGACCAAACATTGCATTAACCACATTACTTTGTGGGTGGGAATATGCCACTCATCAATTTAAGCAAACTCTCATCTACTTGTTTTGGTAGAAATTCACATGGATTCTTTTTTCTTTTTCTACCCCTTTTCTTGGGGATTGAAGATTACTTTCACACCACTCAAAAAACACAACTTATACACCCACTGATTTTGGGTAAACAAAATATAAAATAGTATACTCACATTATCATTTTGTACTAAAACATACTTGTGAAGTGATATAGGGTGAAGTGTCCCTATAAGTATGAAGCCACATATGCATCATTGTGTGGGATTAGGTTTAAAACCTAGGGTACTAGTGATTGATTACTTATTGGCTTGTCTTTTCCAGAATAATTTGACGTGGCATGAGCGGGTGTGTTAAATAATGCTCACTTGTCGAAGATGGTTTTATTCATTATTTACTTTGTATAACAGGGCTATCTTTTGTCATCGGATTTAAAGACGATTATTTTATGTGATTAAAATTTATAAGAGTTTTGATCCATTCAGTAAAATTAGAACTTAAAACACTTTTGGAGTTCGTAATTTGTATTGTTATAATGAATTTAATTTAAGATTTGTAGTAGTTGTTTGTTGATCAAATACTATTTTAATACAATATACGTCTTAATACATTAAGTCAATAATTCATAATGGTGATCCTTTTTCATAGCCTTGCGCCATAGAACAAGGAGATTGTTTTAAGTGTTACAACAAATTTGATATGTACATCCAACCTTAAATGCTTCCAATTTCAATATAATGAAATTGATTATATTGAAATTGGAAGCATAAGTTTGTATTACCAACATAAAATTGATTATATTAAAATTAAAAGATAGTTAACATATACATCATATTGATTATATTGAAATTGGAAACATAAGTTTATATTACCAACATACTTACTGTAATTGCATGTTAATATTTTACTAGTGTGCTACACCCTTTGATTGTTAGACGGATAGAATCTGTTAATTTTCAATATAATCAATTACATTACCACACTAGTAAAATATTAAGTTATTAACATACAATTGTAGTAAATTTAAGCATATCAGTTAAGAGTGGTTGGAAAAAAGTACGATATATATGTTTCATTCCATTATCAATTTGCATTTGATTTTCATATAAAAAATAGCATGTATAATGTATTTTATTATTGTTATATTCATTATAAATTAATTACATTCTTATAATAAAATGTGAAGATAATATTTTATTGATTTATTGATGAATGTCTGGTGAGATAATAATTATGAATATGAAATCAACTGCATCTCCTCAACTCAATAATGGTGCTAGTTTAATACATTACTATATATATCTAAAAATCAAACTAAAATATACTATAGAGGAACAAATCTAATATTTCTGTTGAAATAATTAGTAATGGTTATAGCATAAAATATTGCTGGTCACATAAATGACATATATAATATATTACATATTGAATAAAAATACAATTGTAATAAATTACATGATATACCTATCTTCATTGCCTCTTTAATTCAAACTTTGAAAATTCCACCCCATATTCCTCTCAAATTTAGCCATTAAAATGTGGGGAATGAGGGGGATTGAGAGGATCATTTAGTCAATACAACATCCAATCATTTTTAATTGACATTATTCCATTTATTAATATCAATTTTCAATCTTAACTAAATTTTATTAATTTTTTATAGTTACACATTTGATATGATTAGACTTATATTTAAGTTTATTTCCATAATATTAATTATAATATAATTAAATAACAGTCTATATTTAAAATTTGATTCGGAAAATAAAAACGTCAAATTTATATCGGAGATAGAATTAGTTTTAAATTAAAGCTAAAAAATCTTTTTAGCATTTGCATTAATAAATTTTGACCCCCACACACACCTTCCCAGTTCCCACATAAGCTCCACTTTTATTCATTCACACAACCCAACATTAGCCATTTTATTGCATTTTTCAACTCATTACAGTTCTCCCAAAACCTCTCTGTTCACCATTTTTGTTCTTGTTCTTCTTATAAGGTAAAATTCAATCTTTTTGGTATATGCTTTAGATTGTTTATGTTTCTTGTATATTCTTGAATACAGAGAAGAAGAATCTGTAGAGGGTAAAAGGGGTTGTTTGAATTTCTTGTTTATTTGATTAATGATCGTTTGCTAATGCCTTTGTTAATAAAAATTTGATCTTTTTTGTTAGATCTATCATCTGGCTTGTGGCTTGTTTGGCTGGTAAAATCTTTCAGGTTACTCCCTTTCTGTTTGCTTGTTAATTGTATCAGATATTAGTTCTTTTGGGTGTATGTTGTGTTCTTTGATGTTAATAGTCCATAGCCAATCTGCTGTAAATGGATAAAACTCGTGAACTTATTATTACCTCTCCACGTGTAACTCGGTCCACTTGAACCACATGTACGAGTTGTACATGTGGAATTAACCGGGGTGGCTCTGGTAACATGTTAATAATATATGAGATACATACTAAAACTCGAGGATTCTTGACAGTCTATTTGATGTTTGACCTTTCTTTTAGCCTTTTTATCATTGTGCTTCACCATCTTTTGTTATTGTCGCATATGAATTTACCTGTAAATGTTGATTTTTTATTATTTTCTTGGTTCTTATGGAAAATGGGTTTTGATTTTCTGCTTTGAAAAATAAAAATTGCTTTAGGTTTACAAAGAGGTTGGGTTTCTGTATTTTGCTTTACATTTTACCTGGTCTGTTGAGATTATCAATGCGTGGAATGAGAAGTGCATAAAGGTGATTGGCCTTTTACCACATTCCATAGAATCGTTACTAAGCTTCAAATGCTTACTGCAATCTGTGTCGTATTCGTTTATCTTTGAATGGTACATGATACTAATGATTCTTTCTTTTCACTTTAATTGTTCTAAGAGTTATAATATGACTATGTTTACTAACAATATGACTATGCTTACTAACAATATAATTAGAATGGGGATTGTCCATAGGTACTGAGGTGCATATAGCATTTTCTTGGGTGTTCTGAAATAATGTGCATCCAATTGAATATTTGTATTTAATTTATCATTCAGATGACACAACCAATAAATTTCAATGCTTAAAATTGCGATATGTAGAACAAATGTCAGTGAAAGTGAACAAGATCTTATCTTCTATACTTGATGTCTCTATGAAGTTATAAAACCAACCGCTGGCCGAGGGCTTTCTTTCTGTATGATTTCACTTCTGAAAGTGGGTCATTGCATCTTTGGTATTAAGTTTATTTAGTGATATGTGTTTACGTGTTAGTAAATAAACCTTCATATTTCCGATCAATATTGACATTTATGTGGTCATTGGATGTTTTAAGCTTCTTCATTCTTATACTTGTGTTCTTTTATCGGCTTTCTTCCAACATCTTCTGACTCCAGATTTAATAATAAACCACTGCAGTTGACATACTGGTCTGTTCGGGGGTCGTAACTATTGTAGCTCCAATGCAAGGGCAAAGGAGTGCTATTGGTTCTGCAACATGCGATTCAACTGTAGATCCACAAAGATACTGGAATAATGTGGGACATCCTTCCGAAGAGCAGCTTTCTGATTGCTTGGTATTATCCAGTAATCCTAACATTGCATACCAAGACTCAGCATCTCATGAAGAATATGGCTCAAGTGGATGGAATTTAGGTGAAAGTAGTTTAAGAGGAGGTGCACATAGTCGGCTCAATCTAAATGATTCTTACCAGAACTTTGCGCCTCATGAAGGGACTCACTTAAGTGGATGGATTTTGGGTGAAAGTAGTTCAAGTGGTGCACATAATCTTGTCAATCAAACTGATCCTGCTAGCGAAAGCACAAGATCTGCTCGTCTGTTGGAGGAAAGGAGTTATTTTTCATGCGAGGCCCCTTCACTAGATAACGTTCATAGGAATCGACATGGTGAGCAGGGTGCAAGTGACCCTTTTCTTATGCAAAGTTCTAGACCACAGAATCTCACAAATTTAGAATTAAGGGATGACGATGACGATGACGATGATTGTCAAGTAATAGAATGTGTTGACACATTTAGATCTGGCTCATCTTTCCAACAATGTCAAAGCAGTAGCAATTCTACACATCCTTTTGGCGCACCTTCTGGAAGTGGTGGATTTATCGTGGAAGACACTGAGGAAAGACCAAGAAGTTCATTAGATGGTGTGCGTCCACCGAGCAAAAGAAAAACACTAGAAGCAAGTTCTGGCCAATCCTCTAGAAGTGAAAGTTCAAGGTATGATCACCATATTGAGAGAAGTTTGTGGCAAGGTACGACTCTTCACCACAACACAGCCAGCAGGGGACCTGTCCCTGCAGAAAACATTCTTTCTGCCAATCTCTCAGAACAGTCGCATCCAAGGCCTGCATCAAGAGTTTCTGGGCCGCCTTTTGATGTTCCACTTGCTATAAGTTCAACAGGAACTGCGGAAAGGGCTCGCAGAAATTTCCGCTTGAGAATGAATAATTTACAGCAGCAAGCTTCCGTTCCTGGTGTTGTATCCTCCACACAGGACATCCATGGAAATGCCAATGTGACATCTGCTCAACGCATTCTGAGACTCCCGCCTATTAACAATTCATTGGACTCGACTCCGTTTACTGTGGCTGAGAATGCCAGTCATCAAAATCACACCATTGCTACTCGTCGAATTTCACAATCCTCTTGGTATGGAGCACCTAGCTCTGGAACTGTCACTCCAGGTTCTGGTAATTCTGGAGAAAGAGCTGTTATGCATGATGAACAAAACTCTGGAGCTATTCCATCCAATATTTCACAGCATCCTATGTTCATACCAACCTCTGACATTGCCAATTCATATCAAACTACTGGTAACTGGGGATTAGTTGCTGGAAATGTTGGTGTCTCAGGAAGCGTTGCATCTTCATCTGGTTTTGGTTTGAGTTCAGGACTCAACTCAGCTGCACCTTCGTTGATTCCGCTCCGGAGTGCTCCACAGTATCCTAGAAGGCCAACAGATTTTAGTCGCAGGACTATGATACCCCCACTTGGTGTTGAGACGGGGAATCAAGATAGTAATCATAACTCATCACATTCTGGTCCTGCCTCCTCTTTGTCTGATCCTGCACTTCCTTCTGGATCTTCTAATCATGGGCATCATCGTTTGCACTCAAGGTCTGCTGCATTGTTGTTGGAGAGACACCTAGGTAGTACTATTGGGATTCCTTACTCATCACGCAGTTCAGCAGCTTCTGGTGAAGGAAGAAGCAGGCTGGTTACTGAGGTATGTAACATGACTTCTGTGCTTTGACTGTAAGCAAGGTCAATAAAGTTCTCATGTCACCGTAGGTACTGATTTGTCTGCCATTTTGTGTCATCTTAATATGTTTATTATGTCCTGCACACTACTTGTAAGACCATCACCTTTATGTCAGTAAACGATTACGAAACTTTATTAATGACAAGGCTTCACACTCAAATAAAATTGCACTCAGGTTGTCACTTGTTCTGAAAGTCCTTTAATATTACTATAACATTTTTGTCAATGATCTCTTCTCTAGAAATATAGTCCATCTTTCCATTCCCTTCAAGGCTGAAGCCATCCTGCATCTTACTTTGTTTTAATCTTCACATAAGAGATTACATAGTGCGTCGGACCTCGGTGTCGGCAAGAATTATATTAACTTTGTACATTGTGTACTGACATATGTGTAGGCACTGTTTACCTTTGTCATTTCTGTTTCTTGGTCCCACTATTACCAATTAAGTCTCTTTTAAAAACTGCTATTATAGAGACTTCTTTCAATTGATTGTTGTCCAAATATTTGCTTAAATTTATCTTTAAATTATGTGAGCAGATCCGCAATGTTCTGGATCGCATGCGTAGGGGTGAGGGGCTACGAGCTGAGGTAAAATTTGTTCCTATGTCTAAGGGTTTACCTGTATGTACTGTTTTCCTTTCAAGTTATGGGTAGAATTACCATTTATTGCAAGGATTTTTTTGTATAAGTTGCAGATATTTTAACCACTTAGTGGGTAAAGGCTTGGGTTAAGGCTTGGTTTGATTATGCACATATTATGTTCTGAAGAATATAATTGTTACAAATGGCCAAATGAAGTTGGCGTTTTTACATTCTGCTCTGCTATTTCTCTGGTGTGCTATTTATCCATTGCCTGATGGTTGTATTCTCTATTTTGGTAGGATGCTATGATCCTTGATCAGTCGGTCTTTTTCGGGATGGCTGATTTTCACGATAGACATAGGGATATGCGACTTGATGTCGACAATATGTCATACGAGGTTATTGTTAGATGCATCATCTTTGTCCATTCGGTAGTTGTAGCTTTTACATTTGTGGCGTGGATACTCATATGTGTACTTGCAGGAATTACTGGCACTGGAAGAACGAATTGGAGATGTATGTACTGGGTTGAGTGAGGAAACCATTTCAAGTAGATTGAAGCAATGGAAATATAATTGCATTAATACTGAGGGTGATGCTGAAGCAGCAGAGCCATGTTGCATATGTCAGGTGCTTGCAACTTTTGCTTTACCTGTAATGATGTCAAATTAACATGAAATGCACCATACCTTCTTTTCTCCCTTTCCCTTTCGTTTTTGTATTAAACATGTAAATAGGAACTTCCCTCCATGTCCCTGACTTTTTCATCTTCTATTTATGTTGCCTTGTCGTTCTGTATCAACACATAAATAAAAACTCCCCTTACGCCCCCAGTTTCCCCTTCCTTCCTTTCCCGACTAATCAAAATCAGTTTAAAGTATCTATGGAAGTCCATCCGGATCTCAAATGGTGTTATTTGCAGGAAAAGTACAAAGATGAGGAAGATCTCGGGACACTTCAGTGTGGGCATGATTTTCACGCTGATTGTATCAAACAATGGCTGAAGCAAAAGAATTCATGTCCTATTTGTAAAACAACCGGGCTGAATAAATGAGTCGTTCTTTGTCGAAGTGTTGGATCTATTTTATTCAAATGGAGATGCAGCCCATCCAAAGAGGAGGGGAAGTATTATACATTGTAACCGAGCTGTGATTTTTCGCCTAGTTCTCTGCTGCAGAAGGGCCATCTATGTATTGTCTCAATGTTAGGAAGTGTAGTTCTGCAGAAGGTACAATAATGACTTGAACAGCAACTAGGTTTTCATTTTTATCCTTTTTTTTGAAATTGTTTTTAAGGGATTCTTTGGAAACTTTTGGACAATACTGTGTGTAACTTTTCTGTTACTTGTAGCCTTTAAAGTTCAAATGCTATTTAAACCTTTCTTTAACCGTAATGGGAGTATCAACGGTGGGGGTTTGATGTAGCGGTATGATTTTCGTAGGTGCTGATATATGGTTTAAATCTTAGTTCTAATGGAGGTTTATTCAAGTTTTAATACTAATGTTAGAAGCTTATAGAGAGGTTTATATGGATTGGGTGTTGCTTTTTTTCCATTTGAACTATTATAGAGGTGGGGTGTGAAGTTATTGTAATAAGGTGATTTATTGTTTGAACCTCAAGACACATACATGCTTGGTTGCTGTGACTGGTTCAAAATATGGATCATCTAAAGAGTTTGAGCTATCAAGTATGAAAGAAATATTATGCATAAGTCCTATTATGTTAATTTTTATTGGTGTTGAATAATATTAACTTATTGAGTGAGGAAACATTTTGTAATATTTCTAATATTTGTTAAGTTGTTAGTAATGTGTAAGCAAATATCAAGTGTAGTTATTCATTTGGTATCTTTATGGTCCGTTTGGATTGGGGTGAACCTAGGTGAATCTAGGTGAAATTTATCATTCACCCTGTTTGGAACCAGTTTTTTTATTTTTTTTAAGGTTAATGTAGATGAATCTAGGTTAATGTAGGTTAACACATTCTCCTCCATTCACCCTCAAATCGTTCACCCCCAAATCGGTGGGTAATGCTAGGTTAACGAATTAATTTTTTTATTATTATTAGATGAGACTAAACTACCCATCAATAATATTACTCTCCGCCAAATATTATTTGCCTCTTAAAAAAACAACTTCCCTCATCATATAAATTACCGCTTCATTTCTTTCTTGCGTTTCTTGCCAACTCTTTCTTTTCGCTTGAAAAAACATTTTTTTCTTGGCTGCTCTTTCTTTCTCGCTTGAATAATAATAAAAATCATATTTTTTTTGCTTTTCAATTTCAATCCGTGTGTACTATATTTCTTTGTTGTTACATCTAGCTTTTTATCC
Organism: Echium plantagineum; assembly: GCA_003412495.2. NCBI lineage: Eukaryota > Viridiplantae > Streptophyta > Magnoliopsida > Boraginales > Boraginaceae > Echium > Echium plantagineum. Next base: position 44,958 of record QFAX02000021.1, read on the forward strand.
TAGTGCAATAATCAATGTTAATCATTTTTTCAATTAATCATCTAATTATCAAATCACCTTTGTAATGTATGTAAATCAACATATACGAGCATTGACATATTCCTTGTTATAAATCCTTGTGTACTATATGTGTACTAATAATTAAGTACACGATATTTGTTGTTTATGTTTATCTTTTGTTAAACATGTGGTATGTTTATTTTGCTAAAGATTATTGATACGTTTCTTATATTTCTTTTTTTATTATTATTAAACATATTTGCTAAAGATTATTGATACGTTTCTTATATTTTTTTTTTATTATTAAACATATTTATGTTTTGTTAATATTTTTATTTAACAACATTTAATTTGCAAACAAAAACAATGTATTTTGTGTTGAAATAAAGAGAATGATATTAATGTCAGTTTAATAGTTAATAATTTTATAATGTTGTTTTTCAAGTTATTAATTATTTTGTTTTACCTAGTGAAGGGTAATTGTATCCAAACAGGAATTATAATAGTTTCACCTACATTCACCTGCATTCCCCTACATTCCCCTAACCTAGGTGAATTTTAAATGTTTACCCTCACCTAGATTCACCCCAATCCAAACGCACCATTAGAGTTTAAAGTTTATTTATCTCCCCACTTACTTTGTTTCTTACTTTCAATATAATAGTTGAATCAAAGAATTAAAGAAATGGAAGAAAGAAAAATTCAATCACCATATACTCCCTCCCCCTCATTTTTTTTCATTTCAATAAACACTAGTATTTGGGTATTAGTGATAAAGATTATTATGGGTTTTGCTTGATGGTCCATCACTCCATGTATTGAAAAATATAGATTGTATGGTACAAGGGTAGACTTGGAATTTATGATCAGTATATGCATTATTTGGATGGTATACCAGGTGAAACTAATTAGTAATAATGTAATATACCACAACTTTTACTATTTTATTTATTGAGTGAGGGAGGGGATAGTATGATCTTCGACTTATTAATTTTCATATGGTAAAAGAGTATCAATTTGTGTTATGAAAATACATGTACCTTATACACACTAAAATAATAGGCTAGCGATAATGTCATAGCAATTTTCATATTGCCAGAGCAAAATCATGCTGAATTTCTTTTATACCCCTTTTACCAAACTATATTTTTTAACGTAATCTCAATTGTTAATTATAACATTTATTCATGTTTTCATTATTCAAATAGAAATCAAATTATTCTATCATTAACGATCAATATTGCAATTATAAGTCATATAATCAAAGGGCATGAAAGAAATTAAAAATAGTTTTGCTCTGGCAACATGAAAATTGCTCTTGCATTATCGCTAGCCAAAATAATACTCCATCCATTTTTTTTGTTTGATTGTTTGGAGGATATTGTCATGTTTCAAAATGTTTGATTGTTTATATTTCCAATGAACTTTTAAGCCTATTTTTTTTCTTTTGCCCTTATAAAGTACTTTTTATCTCTAATAAAGTAACACTCCAACACCTTTATTTGAGGACATATTAGTAATATTTCACTATTCCTTAATATAGTACTTTTTCCCCAAACAATCAAACAAAAAGAAACAAAGGAATACTTTTTAAGAGTGAATATACTATGTTACCCCCTCGTGCCCCAGTAATGGAAGATTGAATTTTTCATTAGGGGCAAAATAGTCATTTGGCTACTTCATTTTATTATTTGGATGTGGGCATAGTTTGGACCTGAATATTACCTTTAACACGCCCCTCGAGCTATGGCTTTCCCACAGCTCAACTTTGAACAACCTCCAGACCAATCCCAACAGTTCAGGTAAACAAACACTGCATAAACTCTCCACCTTTTGTCAATTTCACTAAATTAGGGCTTAATTTTGCATGAATTTATTTTATTATTAATTTCAAAAAAATTAGGGCACAGTTTTTCATAAAGTTTGTTCCTTAATTAATTAAAAAAGGTATAGTTCAATTTTGGATAAAATCTATCTCCTTATTGATTTTGTAAAATTAGGGTATAAATTTTCATAAAGCCTCTTTCTTTATAATAAATTTAAAAAATTGGGGCACAATTTTGCATAAAGTCTGTTCCTTTATAAATTTTAAAAAATTAGGGCACAAATTTGCATAAAGTATATATCTTTATTACTTAATTTGAAAATTTAGAGCACAAATTGTTGTAGTGTCTGTATCTTTATCACCAGTTTGCTAAAGTCTGTGTCTTTATTACTAATTTGAAAATTTTAGGGCACAGATTTGCTAGAAATGTGTTCCTTTTAGTATATTGTTTCATGTCAACAGCTAGCTGATTTTTTTTTCCATGTGTTATTTGCAGGGAATTATATGATAACATGGACAATCCGATTTCACAGACCATGAATTACTTTAATGGTCAAAATATTGCTGATCCATCTAATCACCCTCCTTATATTCCTCCTTGTAAATCCTCTTAATCTATCTTTTCCTTCACAAGTTTGTTTAACGTTTTTCCCACTCATCATATACTCATATTCATATAGTCGACCCACTTAGTGGGATAAGGTTCGGTTTGATTCGTTGTTTTCCTGATAAGGTTGTCGATTAAGCTTATAAAAATGTGAACTTTTTATTTTAGTATGTTTATTTTCCCCATGCTGGGTTTTTGTAGTTTTTATTACGTTGTTGTGATATAATAATTAAATTTTGCTGAAATTTTATTTGGTGAATACTTACTATTTTTTCTTGGTTATAAAAAAATCCAATCTTGGTTGTTCTGTATACGTTTCTTTGTCAGTTACACATGTTTATTTTGCTGGCTTTGCTTAATTGAGAAAATGCATAAGTAGATCTAAGAGCAGACTTTTCAGAATTTTTATGTTGTTTCTCGGAGACTGAAATAGCTCAATTGGCTATGTAAAGCTGCTGTAAGGGTGTCACTAATGAACGGTATTGATAAAATGATAAAGAAGATACTTTAATTAGCAAATTTGCGAAGTAAATAAAGGCACTTAATGTGGTGACAAAAGGAATTATCATCTAGGGGGCAGATGAAGAAAGGTTTACTGGTGGTTTTTAGTAAGAACTCGTCTCCTCTTCATTGAGGTTAGGCTGGGGATATTATTATCATAAATGAGCCAAATAGGAAACTGAACTTTGTGTTCATCTGTAGCTGTTGGCTTTGAGCATATATCGTACATTTGGGTATTAGTTGAGGTTGAAAATTCATCTGATCAATTTTCCAAGTAATATAAAGCCGTCTACGTTGTGGCATTTTTGACTTGGCTGAAATAATAATTCACGTCTCAGTGTATGCAGTAGCTAAATTTGTGGCATTTTTGACTCGGCAGAAATTAATACTCTGATTAATTGAATAGGCAGCTTCACTTCAGTATGTGTGCAGAGAAGGAGTGAGGGATCTAAACTTTTCCCATTGAGCTCTACCTGCCGTTTTGTTTATTCTGAAGAGCAATGTTTTCTATCTTTAATATACTAAATTTTCCATGATTGGGAACTAGCCAAAACTTTCCATGTTTGACTTATTTCTCTTGCTAAATTTTGGTGCAGTTAATGTGGTGGGTCTAGCACCAGGTCCATCAACTCTGGAGGAAGGAGGAGGGGGCCTTGATTTGCAATGGAATTATGGGCTGGAACCCAAGAGGAAGCGGCCAAAGGAGCAAGACTTTCTGGAGACTAACAACAATAACAATAATTCACAAATATCTTCTCTGGATTTCTTCCAGGCCCGGTCAGTGTCCACTGGCCTAGGGTTGTCTTTAGACAATGGTCGTTTGGCTTCATCTGGTGACTCAGCTTTCCTTGGGCTTGCTGTCGATGATGTTGAACTCGAGCTCAGAAGGCAAGAAATTGAAATGGATAGATATATGAAAGCACAGGTCTTCTTCTTCTTTATACACTTACTAGCTACATTTTGATTGCCTTTTGGTTTCCACATGATCATTGATGTGTAACTTCTTCGTGTTGTAAGTAGTTTGGATCCTAGATTCTACCATGCAGCCCCACTATATTTTTTTTCTCATTTTATTAATTCATAACATGGTTTTGTTTGGTCAACTGAATTGATTACTACAGACACATGATTTATAGTACAACTAGACAACACAATCATGTGGGAAAAGTGGATCTTCTACTTGAACTCAATACATTTGGAATTGGCATCCCCGTCTTTAGCTGACACGCTTCTCCAAACTACTTCTATTGTCTTTGATTTCCTCTATGTTCACCACATAAAACTGCTAGCTGTTGAATGATTTGGGTTATTAATCTATGTTGTGGACGATTTATCTTATCTTTATAGGCTGATCGCATGAGGCAAGCTGTTGTGGAGAAACTTCAGGCGAATCAACTCCAACTTATGTCATCTATTGAAGATAGAGTTATACAGAAACTGCGTGAGAAACAGGCAGAGGTGGAGAGCGTAAAAAAGAAAAATATGGAGCTTGAATCTCGTGTGGAGCAATTAGCTTCTGAAGCAAATGCATGGCAACACCGAGCCAAGTACAACGAAAACGTGATCAACACACTGAAGCTCAATCTACAGCAGGTATATGCTCAGACTAGAGACAGTAAAGAAGGGTGTGGTGATAGCGAGGTCGATGACACAGCTTCTTGCTGCCCTGGTCGCCCCCTAGATTTCCACCTACTATCTAAAGATAGGAATGAAATGAAGGAGTCGATGATTTGTAAGGTCTGTCGAGCGAATCAAGCCAACATGCTGTTACTACCTTGTCAGCATCTCTGTTTGTGTAAAGAGTGTGAAAGTAAGCTTAGTCTATGTCCTGTGTGTCAATCCTCCAAATACATAGGTATGGAGGTCTCCATGTAATGTGAGTCATGTGAATCATACGTAATATTTATATTTCAAAGACTCATTGACTAAATGTCTACATATGTGTGCTCATAATTGTTATCTTATGTGTACTCCTCCTAAATGTAATCTTGTATCCGCTAATGATACTTTATATCATATTATTTTTATTTGTGCGTTTTTATTTGAATGACCTATTAAAACGAACAATTAAATAACAAGTGCTAGAACATTTCCATGCAATACAAATTGCAGAGTAGTAGTTGCAACTGTATGAAACACACAAACAGTTGCAGTGAAAACAAATGCAGATTTGCATGAAAAAGAATTGTTGCAGAGAACCTGATCCTCCTCGATATGCGTTCCAGTGAAAGAGATGCTTTCAACTCTCACCTCTCACTTTTATAATCGTCTACTTCAATGTAATACTCCTTATTACATAGTTAAACGTAATCTTGAACTACCATTTTAGGTTAATCTAACTTCTTTATTCCTATTTACTCTAATAAATATAAAGTGGACATTATTAAATTTGTCTTTAAAAACTATTTTCATACTATTTTTTATTTTAATTTTCATACTATTATTTGATTATATGATATAAAGGTTACGGATAGTTAAAAGTCATGCAAAAAACAAAAAAACGTCAATTAAAATGAAGCGGTCGAAGTGATGATATATCTATATATAGGTATGCCCTTTATTTCCAAAGTCACTAACATATTGATTCCTTCATCATCATTGAACAACACTATAACACCATTCTGATAAAATTCCCAGTCTAAATCAACATCCCCTCTTTCCCCCCAGGCCCCAAAACCATTTCTTTCTTTTGTTGATCAACTTCATGGATACTGAATTCTTCAACTCTACTCAAGAAGATCACCACCAACTTGCAATGATGCTCATGCAAATGGACAAATTCATCCCTCAAGAAATGCCTATGAATTATTCCCATGATGCTTCCACCAGTAACATATCCTTTTCAAACTCATCACCTCAAGAAATCATATCACCTATCACTTCTATCTCATCATTGCCATCTCCATCAACTTTAGGTAAGCACTGGTGGAACTATTAAAGAATCATATGAGAACATCGAACGAATGACCTAGTGATTAGGAGGTCTTTCACCGACTTAGAGATTCTGAGTCCGATTCTCATGTCTGGGTGGGCTTTAAGAAAAAACGTTAAATCATATAATGTCATTATTTTATATCATCCAGACTATTCAATATCAACTAGGGGACTGAAGGGAACAATAATGGTCCCCTTAATTTTTTCTAGAATAATAAAATATTACTCGGAATTATTTATTTTTCAAACAGACCAGGCATTATATTCTATATTTTTTTTTCTTATATGAATATAATAATTTGTTTGTTAACAGTTATTTCGAGTCTCTATTTAAAAATTCTGATTCCGTCACTGTAGGTAAACGGAGTACTCAGGCGGCAGCAATGAGGGAGATGATATACCGTATAGCTGCAATGCAGCCAATCTACATTGACCCTGAATCAGTAAAGCCACCTAAGAGGAAGAACGTGAAGATATCGAAGGACCCTCAAAGTGTGGCGGCGCGCCACCGGAGGGAGAGGATTAGTGAGAGGATGAGGATACTTCAAAGACTTGTTCCTGGCGGAACAAAGATGGACACTGCTTCTATGTTGGATGAAGCTATACATTATGTCAAGTTCTTGAAAAATCAAGTGCAATCACTCGAGCATGTGGCGGCAACGACTAGGCCGCCGCCAATAGGGTACTTTCCGGCGGTGGGTTGTGGGAGTTACTTGCCTGCTGCTTCCTCTACTAGAAGAAGTTATCATCGTCAAGTTGCACAAAATGTTCAGGACTTCGCATGATGTATATGTTTTGTTTGTAGAAAGTTAGGGTGCCTTATAGAAATATCCCGTACACATTCCGTAAAGGGTTAATATACAAATATTGGTGGTTGGAGTGGGGATTGAAGATGTAATTATTATTTCTTCATGGGTTATTGTGTAAGTATTTTTCTGTACGGAATTCTATACGGAACAAATCTATACGGAACCGTAACCGGTCCGGTTTTGTTTAGTTGACAAATGAAGGATAGTGGAAAATAATATTTCTAAGTCCCGTTCTGACTTCTAATGTTATAATAAAATATTGTATTTTGTGATTTGTGTATGTAATATGATAAAAGGAGAATTTGTTTTGTTTTGCATCAAATTTTAATTTGAAAGACTAGAAGTCTTAATTATGAAATAAAAGTGTCACCAACAACATAACTATTTTTCAGGTAACGATCAAAGGCCACAAATTGTTAAAGAAGGGTTATCTTAGACAAATATTTTTGAGAATTATAAGTTTATTATAAAATTACTATCTGTTCATCGACTAAACGTTAACATATATATATATATATATATATATATATATGAATTTGGAGGTTTTATAAATCCGTACTTGTGAATTGAACCACAAAACTAAGCTTATATTGTTGTAAGATGTAACAGATTATTGTCGATTAGTCCTAGACTCCTAGCTAATATGATGATGTGGTAATTTAGTTTAAGATAGTTATATTTTTTAGTAGTCTTCCAAATAATGAAATGACGCAAGTATTGCTATATATATAGATCATGAATGTATAATATGTTGTACCTTTATTTATATTCTTTCAAAAATTATATTGCAGTATTTGACATTTTAAGAGATCATGCTATAATATTTGTATCGTTTTGAGACTAATATAATACTACATTATAATTATCTAATATTAGAGTACAATGTGGCTATACTATCTAGAATTATATTGACAAATGAAATCTCACTATGACAATCGTCTCAAATATGTTATCATACCTTTTTTTGTCACATAACTTCTCACAACACAAACAAAACAATACAAAGCAAGGTCCATACCCCAAAACAGAATAATAAATGATAACTCATAATTGAACTCACCCATTGATGTAACACAAAGTTACACAATACCAACATAGTCATATATCTAGATATGATGGATTTTTATTTTATTAGAGAAGATTAATGGGAACTGTTATGGTTTGTTTATAATGTGACTCATTAATGTTGGTTATTAATGTTCATATGTACTTAAGTTAATGTGACGAATCTATTAATTAGTATTAGCTAAATATACTATAATAAGATATATGGTACTTATGCATTTAAGAAGGGCAATTAGATATGTTGTCGTTTACATATTAGTATAAAATTAATTGTTAAAATGATCTCCGATAGTGACGTTTAGTTACAATTTGGTCCTCAAAGTGTCACGTGATGCAAGTTTAGTCATAGTAATAAGTGGTATAAAGTCAAACTTTAGTTTATAAACTAAAGATTTAATTAGTATCGAGTTTTTAAGCAACGCAAATGTTAGTTTAAGGACAAAATGCAGCTTTTGTGCAACTTACATTTACTAAATTGCTATTTTGTTATTATTTTGAACCAAAATGAAACATGAAGTCACAAAGATCGCTTTAATAATTAATACTATTAGTATGTGTATATATCAAAATTTATTGAACAAATTAGTACATACAACTTAACAGATAAGTACAATAAAATAAATAATTTGCATTATATTAATGAATTGGTTTCAAGAAAATATAGTACATATTAGATAAAATGTACTCTAAACTAGCTAGTACTAAAATAAATAACTAAGAACCTTTTAAACATCTGACTCATCTAGAAACTTCCTGGATAATACCAACTTTTCTCTAATTTAATTTCATTTATATTTATCGAGAAAATTGTCAAAATAAATTCAGATAATATGTGTAACTTGCACTTTAGTCCTTTTATAAATTTAAGGTATGTGCAATGATCCTTGATATTTACTTAAAAGGTGCACAATAGTTCCTCTTTTATGGAGACATCAAAATTTTGATGGAAAGATAGCCTAAAATGTACATTTTAGACCAATATAAAGGTCTAAACCTAAGTGTATATTTTTGAAAAATATCTAAGTATTCAATATTCTATTTTTACCCATTTATGTCAAAATTCGACGTACGTTAAGAGAGAGTAGGGACTGAAGTTCACCTTTTCAACAAATATCAGGACTATTTGAACATACCGTATACATACAAGGACAGAAGTATAATTTACACATTATCTCTATTATTTATGACATAAATTGTGATTATGCAAAACTATATAGACAACAAAAAATTACATTGATTTGGAAGAGCCACTGTGATGAGACATAGGTTGGTTGTCTCTTGATAAAAGGATTGCAAACAAGGCTGTCTCAAGATTCATGCTTTCACTACACCTCAATTATTCTCCTCATCCAAACCTATCCCTATTGAATTCCAACCAAAATCTAGGAACATAAGAAGACATTATTATATACATATTATATATCACTAGATAGTATAAGAATATGATGAGAAGCAACAAGATAGATAAATGATTAATTTACTCAATATGAATATAGCGGTCAAACCATATAAGAAAAATCCCATGTGGGACGTCTATGAATGTCCCCACTCCCCACATCCTCATACTTTGGATTGAATTGGACCCCTCATCCTTTCAGTGCACTGTATGTATACCTAAATTGAAACTTGAGTAAATTAGTCCAACCCCCCTCCTCATCATAAAAAAAAAGAATTTAATAGGATATATAATTTTCAACAAAAATAGAGCGACAAAGAATGTTCTAGGTCTTCTATATTCATTTTTGTGATTTGCAATCAAGTATTAATGGTAAGAATAAGTTAAACCGGAGATAATTATCTATTTGGTCTCAAATAGTGGGACAAAGTTGCTCTTTGATCCTAGATAATTACACTGTTGTAGATTGGTCTCCGAAAGAAGTTCAAATGTTACGATATAATAACTAAAAGTGACAATCGTTGCATATTAGTCCCTATTTTTATGGGGACCGTACGCAACATTTGTCACTTTTAGGGACTAGCTATACTGCAACACTTATATCATTTTTCATGGACTAATCTTCAATATTATAACTACGTCTCACTATCTAAGACCAAATATGTAGTCACCTCAATCAAGTTCCTTCTCATAAACCAGATCATGTTGATGGAATTCTCATGCAAATGATGTTCATAGTTACATTTTACAACAAGCTATTGAAAGTGGTAATAATGCTTTTTGTGAATATAATATAATATTTATTACTTTTTGTGAATATAATATAATATTTGTAATTTTGCACATACACTTTTTGGAGACTGATCAACAACCATAAAATTATTTGCGTGATTAAAGTGTAACTTGAATTAATCGCAAGTGCGTATAATTAGTTGAGATTGTGGTTCAACATATATAAATTAGCTTTTTAAACACTTTCTCTACTCTTGATAAATTATTCACAATAAATTTCATATTATATATGAGACAAGAAGTTTTAGAAAATTGAAATTGTATATACTGATTTAAATTTGATGGAACAATAAAATTACAATAGTTAACAATAAGATTTGAAACAAAGAATTTAATACAATAGCCGCTAGCTTAATAATCTAGTGATATGATATCTAACTCACTTTTCATATAAAAATATTTGAATTTAAATTTTGTTCGAGACAATTTTATTATATTCTCATTATTCATACTTTCATTATTACTAATTTTCAATACTACACAGTACAAACTTCCAACTTAGGTACATACACATAATTATGGGTACTTCAACAATACCAGATCCGTTTTATTAGTTGTGTGAGATTAAATTGAAGACTAACAATCTAAAACTCAACCGTCATGTAGTGTTCATTGAATGACTCTCAGCAACACATTGAGAGGAAAACTTACTAATTATAAAATTAATATATCTCGTCAGTAAAACATTATAAACTTTTAAAATTTTTGGCCATAATTGATAATACCATCATCACAATTTTCGGAATTATATAAAAATGGTCGTCACTGATCACCACTATACTGAGTTGCTGATATGGAACAGATATATATATATAGATATATATATATATATATATATATACTCCATATATATTTGGGGGATAATATTGAAGCAAGTAATAACTATGGATGTAGACCATCGATCTATCTGCTATCTACTGCCTACTGGTGCTAAAGTCAAAATTATGTGATGTTGTACCTTGTGCTAGAGTGGAAGTATCTATAGTGGAAAATATGTTATTGTCAACATACATGTGTTTATTAAATAAAGGTACATCCTCTCGATCAATGGCCTCCATCTCCTTTGTCAATATATATTCATTCTCAATCAATAACGGTACATCCTCTTGAGTCAAGGGTTGTGCGTTAATTAATTTGGTGGTAACTTTATGTTTACTAAATATGAACTATTGTTTGATTAATTTGTTTTTAAATTTTATAGACTATTTTTAATAGTTCTCGTTATGCTAGTTTTTCTTTAGTTTCCCAAGGCTTCTAGTCTGGAAAGAGGATCAGATTCGATTCTTGTAGAGAAGTATTTTTAGCACGCAGCTATTCAACGCCTACTTTGTGGAATTTTTTGCAAGCGTTTCAGTCATTTTTAGCACATCCATTGTGGAATTTCGGGGCGTTTCAGTCAACTGTAGGGATCGAAGTTTGGAGTTTAGACTCCCATTCGTTTGCTTTGGAATGTAATTTCACACTACCTCCGTTTTTATATAACATTTTAGACATTTTAATATATATTATGAAAAACTAAAAATACTAAAAAAGTACATTGAAAATGTAATATGTCAATTGATTGTCACTATATTATTGGTTACTTGATAATTTCAATGAATGTTAAACAAAAAGAGTTTTTTTACATGATGTTATAGATATAAATTAAGAAAATGTAAAAGTAGTCAAAAAGTACATTAAGAATGTAAAATGTTAATTGATTGTCGCTATATTATTGGTTGGTTGATAATATCAATTAATAAATAAGTAAACAAAAAATACATTAAAATTGTAAAATGTCAATTCAAAAATAAAAGAAAATATCTAAAACACCATATAAAAAATGGAAGAAATATCAGTCAAGACACAAATATATATGTAAATTTTAAGTTTAACAATAGACGTATTTAGACCATCCATTCAATTGAACTATAGAAGTAAGAACAACAATAATCTATAAAAAAAATATTAAAATAAAGTTTGTCACCATATACCAAATAGATACTCCGGAGGATGCTTGGATGTTAACATTGGAAGAAGCGATAGCTTACTAGATTGGTGGTATTTGATTCAAATTTTTATTATAAGGTTTTGAATTTAATTTTTGTTGCAAATATATTGTTTCATATTATACTCTAGTGGTTATCATTTTTTTCTTTTTGTAAATTAGAGATGAAAAGAGTTTCGAAACCAAGACCTTATGATCATTAACAAGAACCTTTTCCACTAGACTATTCGGTTAATTCTACTTTAGCGATTAGTTTAATTACAAATATATATTCATCACTTATAATATTCATTAATTTTGCTACCCGTTAATATTAATTTTAATTGCTTATTGACAAAATTAAGAAGTTAATATTTGAGGTAATTATACTATACTATTTAATAAATAAAAATACTAATATAGGTCACACGCATTCAATGGTAATGCGATGGAGAATTGAGTTGAGTTGAATGCATACAACCACCATTTATGGCTAAAGTAACCGGCACAATAATCCTCTCATCATCCATACATTAACTATGGGAAAATAATTATGAGGTGACCATCTGAGACATTATTATTCAATTGACATGCATGTACAATAATCATAACTTTCTAATTGCTATACCCTCCTATACCCTTGTTCTTTATTAATCGTCCCTTTAACCTTACTCAAAATACATTGAAAATATTGAGTTAATCGAATAATCTAGTGGAAAAGGCTTTTGCTAGTGACCAGAGATCTTGGGTTCGAAACTCATCTCATCGCTAATTTACAAACAAAAATACATTGAAAATATAAAGTCTTAATTAATTGAAACTATATTATTGGTTGGTAAAAAGTACATTAAAATGTAAATTTATAATTAATTATTGCTAAAAATACAACTAAAAAGAAAGAAGGGAGTATAAAATTATGTGATATTCTATATCTATACAGTAACATAAAAGCCAACATGAGTGAGTGACGTGCGTAGTCGCTAGACTACGAGCCTTCACCTACAGGTTGTACCTTCTATATGAGTGTTGCACGCGTCGTTGTATGCACGCGCTTGCAATAAAATGATGGAGGTGTTAAAATCGAGAGCCATCTTTTTTTTATCAAGGCGAAGAAAGTCCCAATTAATATAGTGGATGTTGTTTTTGTGATTTTCACCCCCCTCCCCATGTGAAAAGTAGAAATTTATTTATCAATTTCTATGAGGATTTTAAGTGGAAATTTATGGATTCTCACAATGTAAACAAGAATAGATAAGAGGACCGATCTTATGAGGGTGGTTTGCCCTGCAAATTTTAAAATTTTGAATTCCAACTAAGAATTTTAATAACAATTTTATTAACGATATCGGTAAAATTTTTGTTTCTATTAGTGTGATTGTCAAGTCGAATGCCCGTGTACTTTCCAAATTTGGAGGATGCTTGGATGTTAAGTTGATTAATAATATTAGGGCAAATGGCATCGGACATCACTAACGTTTGATTTATTTACCACATTTATCACTGATGTTCACTTTCGTGCCAAAGACATCACTCATGCCCCAATACTACTCAACCCATCTACTTTTGGTTAATTTTGCAGAAATTGTAATTTTAAATACAAAAGTACGAAGGACAATTTAGTCAAGACAAAAAAAATTATTACTACCTACTTTTAGATATTACATCCCCCCTCCCATTGTCTTCAAAATCTTTAATTATAATTCGTCACTTCATAGAAAAATATAGCCTCCACCACACCCACCCCTGTTCATCGTTCTCACCACACCCCACGTCAACCCCTGTAAAAATCCTCTTTTCTCTCACGAAGTTCCCAGATTTGTTTTGGTTGGGGAGGATTTAAGTGGATCCAACGGACTTGAGAGAGTCGGAGAAGTGGCTGGTGGAGGAGTTGCGACCAATTAAGTGTGGTAGAGAGCCCATCTGGCTGAGTGCTGCATCCAAAGTGTTTTTAAGTTTGAATGTAATAAAGGTTTTGTAAGGTGTTATATCCCGTATTAGTAGCATGAGTGAAGGGGCAGAGTTCTGCAAACATCAAAACTCAGGCAATCTGCAATAACTTTTGCTTTTTTTACTCCAAAATGTTGTTAATTAGCTGAAATTCGTGTTTTTTAGGCTTAAATCGGTACAGAACAGTGAAAACCAGTGTAAAAATGGGGAAAAACGATATAAAAAAAAATTAGCTTAATTTGGTCGGAAATGGAGGTTTAGCCGGATACCGATCATCTTCTCCGCCAGATTCGTGTGGGGTGGGTGTTTGGAAGAAGTAGGGAGAAAATCTAATAAAGAGAAAGTTGGGGGAAAAAGTAACAAATCAAAACAATTACGTAGTAAAAAAGATTTTGTGGCTTGACTAAATTGCCCTTCATACTTTTGTGTTTAAAATTGCGATTTTCGCAAAATTGACCAAAAGTATACGGGTTGAGTGCTATTGGGACGTGAGTGATGTCTTTGGCATGAAAGTGAACGTCAGTGGTGAATGTGGTAAATAAATCAAACGTTAGTGATGTCCGGTGCCATTTGCCCATAATATTATTTCGAATATCATTAGGGGTATAAGGGTTAAAGGTATTGTTGATTTGATATTTTAGGGGTTTGATTTAAACTGATGAATAGTTCAGGGAGCAAATTGGAAGCATCTCAATAGTTAAGGGGCCTATAAAAAATTTAGCCTAAAATATATGAATAATTTCATCTTTTGTTGTGGGCTTGTGGCCTCAATTTTTTTATTTGGGCCTTTTAGCCTTTTAGGGCATACACACAAACGTGTTAAACGAATCGGTCCGGGCCCGTTAGGAAGAAAGGGGAGGTCATCGTCCACCCTGAATCTTTGAAAATGTTTATTAACAATATATTAACTCTATATATAAAAACTCCAAAAAATTCTCCTCACTATGCATTTCGACGTCGTCCATTGTCCACCATTGTCCAATTTTCGGCTCACTTTATCCATTTGTTTGTTGAGCTTTAATTAGCATGGCCCATCTATTGTACCCATCTGTCTGTTGACTGTTGAGCTTTAATTAGCATGGCCCATTTATTGTACCCATATCCATGTTTTGTGGATTTGTTATTGATAGACCACTTGAATGACACGTTTTCTTACACCAACTCTTACACATACACTAATTCTCCAATTCTTACACATACACCACTTCACACGTATTCAGTCAATTGTAGGTCTTTGGTCTACTTATTTTACTGTTTTGAAACACTGTTTCATCAAATCAAAGTCATGGAAGAGTGCTTGATCTCTGGGATTTGGTCTTATGAGAATTCACTTGTTTGCTTTATCATTGTGTTCAATCCATTTTTAGCTTTATTCAACATTCAGGGAGCTCAACCAACAATTCAACCTTTTATTGGTTAGTTTATTTCTCCTTCTTCTTACTCACTCTTTCCACTGGTATGAGTTTCATTAGTTAATTAGGATTTAGCATTCGAGTGTTATTTAGCATTTGATCACCTCATTAATGTGATCACCTTATTTGTGATCACCTTATTTCTCCTTCTATTTTGATGTTGTTTGTAATTATTTTGCAGCATCTTTCTGTTCGTGTGCACTTTTGCTTTGTTGGGAACACACTCCTCATAAATTTCTTGGTACGTTAGTGTCGTTAGAGTACATGGTTGACATTTTTTAAATATTTGTTGTTGTTTTTTTTCATTTATACTGCCGGGTACTTCAATAGTTTGTTGTGCTTGCTTCTTTATTTGGCAGTCTAATTCATTTATATGTGGTGTTAGATATGTGATTTGCTCTTTTTTGTGTTATTCTTGTTGTGTTTGTTTGCATTTTCCTTTATTTATAGACAATGGTTCTTGCTTGATTGGTGGACCTGTTGGTCCTCTGTTTCACGCCTTCTATTCGTCTACCTATATGCCGTGTCCAAGCTTTTACATGTAGACATGCTAGATGGAGATAAGCAACGTAGCCGTAAGCGAGCCTACTATGCAGGTAATTTTGCCTTCTGTTTCGTTTACCTTTTGTTGATTTCCTATTTAAATGTGTCTACTACCTTCTGATGTTGACATGTGTAGTTTATTGTTGTGTCTTTCTGATCTTTAGCCAATAAAGATACTATCAATGAAAAACGCCGGATAAATAGTTCGGTGCCAGCCAATAGGGAAGCTATTAATAGGAAACGACGTGAACGTTATGCGGTTATTTGATTGTTTAAACTTGCCTCGTTCTTTTATAACCTGCAAAATCAATGTCATTATGTATAATATGTACTATTCATTTTATTTTAGCACTTGTGGGCAACCGGCGTTTGGCATCGACCTCTACGGATGGACGGACCCTTGTATTACCACGTGTGCGTGCATGTATATACTGTGGGGCATATAAATTTTATCGGGAAACAACGAACTTTTGTTGTTCGTTTGGGCAAGTATCATTGGCAACGACTATTCTTCCTACCTATCTTGTAGATCTCCTTACGGGAAACGATGATTCTTCGAAAGATTTCCATGCAATGATTAGCACATACAACAATCACTTTGCCTTTAGCACAATTAGTATTCATTGTGATGACCGGTTTGAGAAGCGGAACAGAGGTATTTACACGGTTTGGGCACAAGGACCGATTCACCATTTTCTGAATGACCTATATCCATCTGATTCTTCATCTTCAATGGCTGGTCTACAATTTTACTTCTATGATCCAGTTGAACAGATTGCCAATAGAACTCAGATTTTGCCTAGGCTGCGAGTGACAACTGTTGCAGGCCTGGTTGCTGTGATGGAACCAAACCCGTACTCTTGTTTCCTGCGAAACTTGTCGACTTTTGGAGATTTAAAACCATATCGTATTTTAATCAAATCAGACTCTACACTTTTTTTTTTTTTTTTTTAATCAAATCAGACTCTACACTTGACCAACGTGTTTATAACACGCCAACATCCTCTGAAGTTGCAGGCATATGGGTTGAACCAGAAAATGGGAGCGTTTCAAAATCTCATGAACGTGATATACGTGTCTATGCACGATCAGGTCAGAGCCATAAGATCCAGTCCTACTATGCTTGTTATGACCCATTGCAGTATGTTTTGATGTTTCCGGGTGGCGAACCCGGGTGGCATGGTAATATACCAACTGTTGGATCAGTTTTGATCGGGGATTCCTCCAGCAATGCTACGTCCTCTTCTGTACCTGATCTTTCAGAAGTGTCTTTATTCAATGCGATTGTTGATGGTGAAATTGAAGGTAGACATTCCTCGCCAAGTACTTCATGCTCTTCATTATTTTTATGTAAATTATTGTTATATTATTAATAAATCCATCATAATTAGTTTTGCATTCAATTATCATTGTTGCTTCAAAGTTGGTACATTTATCTATCATTCATTCCATTTGCCATATATATAGAGTGGAATGGACTAGGTTGAACCAAAATTCTAAAGCAAATCTACATCAAGATAAGATTTGCAAGAAATCTGATTTACTGTGTTGTAAGAACACAGTTGAAAGAATTGAAAGGATGAGTATGTAGCTTGTTTCATCATACAAAAAGTACAAATTGGAATGCACGCATAAATAATTGTAAGAGATGGAATACCAAATATGGACGAAATCAATTGGAATTGGAGAATATACAAAGATGCACTCATCATTTTTCATCTTAGATTCAGAGAAATTGGAAACGTGGAAGTTGGAACAAATTGGAAACGTGGAAGTTGGAATTGGAGTATGAGTTAGGCTTTTTATTTGGGCCATCTGTTTGCACTTGGGCCACGTAACAACACAAAGAAGTTTGTCCCCGTCCCTGGACGGGGTTATCCAACTAGTGTGATATAAAGACGAAAAGGTGTTGTAGCTCAATGACTCTGTTAAACTCATTGGCAAATCCAAACAATACGGCAACGGCCTTCCTTTAACTTGACCAATTTTAATTGAGTTTTAATAATTTGAAGATAAAATTGTTTAATATTAGTTGAATAATATTAAAGGAATTAATGTAGAAATTTTTTTTCTTATTTATGAATAATTGATAATGAATATAGTACAATAGTTTTAGTTTTAGTTTTAGATTGTAATATTTCAATGCTAAAATAATTTGTAGATCATCGATTTGCCGTTGCTAATAGTATAATGTTCATACTATTAATTTTCAGAATGCAAAGAAAAGAATCTCAACCATCGATTTTTTTAAAGGATGGACCTAAAATTGCAAAAACTACTACATCGATAACTAGTTGTTGCTGAAAATAATGAAGATATTAATATAGAAAATGAAGTTAGATTAATTTTGTCCTATCCGAAACAATGGTGTCACAGACCATCAGAAAATGAAGTTGGAGTGTTCTCCTACTACTCATCGTGCATATTGTCTTCCTTGTCATCTATTCAGCAAACCATAAAATAATTACAAGTACGGGATTTCGAAACTTGAGAAACATTTCTACCAAAAAGTATTATCGTTGATTACGATAGAGTAAAAGATCGCAGAGTTCTTTTACAATAAATTTTATAACTTCTATTATATACTCCAGTATTTTGTTTAACTACCTACACTATTTTTATTTTTAATTTTCCATCCCCTAAGTTTTCATCCTGATTTCTCCCTGATTATAGACGTGTCTAATAAGCCGGGCCGGACATCCCACATCCCAGTCCGGCGAGATGTCAAACTGGGCCGGCCACCACTTCATGTTCCATGCACCCATTGAAGTCGTGGCTCTGTTGTCTATTCTTGCCAAAATCTTTTCATTTAGAAACCTGAAGCACAACTATAATTTAAGGATAATCGACAAGAGTAATTGATATGAGAAATTGAGAATATGTGAAGATTGATCAATCGGTTGCCATATTTATAAAGCATTTGTCAAGCTGATGTGGGACAGTATGCGTGTGATCTATCGACAAGTTTGAAAACACATGGTACATGTGGTTGATTAGCCTCAGGCACATATGGTATCGTCGGAACCAGAAAATTAACGAAGAGGAGATTCAAACTGCAGCCGAAATTGCCAGGTTTAGTGAAACCTTTTGGTTTGACTAAAAGGGTGTCGCCTCTTAGCTTCAAAGGTTACCTCTCAAATGCCAAGAGCTTCTTCAAATAATTAAGGGAGTTAGGATTGGGCTTCTTAAATGGTTGCTCAGTTGGATTTATTGAACTAAGGTGTTTCGACTAGGCCTGATTGACCCATTTAGTTTTGCTCGATCGATTGAGTTTGGTCGAGTTAGTGTGGTTCGGTTTTTTTTGTTGAGCCTTATGGTTATAGCTTTATTTTGTTTCGAAAATTTTTAATAAAATTTATCGCTAAACTTGAAAAAAATTCTTGTGACTGTGTAAACATTTGCTATAGCAATATTAAGTGTTTAATAACAATCACTAATTAACTTTTATATAATGACTCGCTCTTGTAACTGGTCTCATTAATGAGTTAATTAATGGTCATATTAATGATTTCAGATGTTAACGAATTAATTTAATAAAGAGTTTGGCAAACTAACTTGAGGAAAAGACGCGATATTGTCAGAATCAAACATGTATTTTGATTTATGAATAATAATAGCTATCAAAATTATTCCAAATATGATACAAGTCAACTCCTAAGTGGCCATGTTATCACATAATTAAGATGTAAGGTTGTTCCGGTTGCTCAAATGTAATTGAATAAACAACGTGTTTGTTCAATATAATTAACGACCAGATAGACTATAGTATTGTTTTCGTGTTTATACTTAGAGGTAATTATCGAAATGATTTTATTAGGCGGTTTACTGTTGTATTTACGTCCTTTTAAGTAATATCGTTGAACAAATGGTTGTTTATAATTGTGTAGCAGGTCTGCGGTGCATAAATGGTCCTTACATTAATATTCCATTAATTGTTAACTGTATAACTTAATTTTGAGATATTTTTATAATTTTGATAAATATTTAAGATAAATAATAATATTTTGAATCTTATGTCATCTTCCCGCCTTCCTTTACTCTCCTTTACTGAAATTACCTCAAATACTACACTTTAAAATAAGAGGATTGAATTTATATTTTTGCCCTAAAATATTCTTTAGACCGTTTTTAATCTCAAAATAGATTTGAATTTTCTTTCTACGTCAACAACTAATGGAATTGTTAATTTAGGGACCATTTCTACATCCACTACATTATAAGAGCCATTTATACAATAATACTATTTACTGGAACCAAAATAAAACAACAATTCACTTAATACAATCGGTTTAAAATGTGACCGTTTATACATGATACTTAAAACAATAACATATCACATGGGCTCATATGTAAATGGACAAATCTGTTCACATTTAAATAAATTAATAAACATATGTTTTTCAAGGTGATAATATATATTTCTTGGAATCATTCGTACGTTTGAATAATAACTATGATAATAATAGAACGAATTGCACAAATAGTCCCCGATAGTGTCATCAAGTTATAGTTTGGTCCCCAATAGTGGCGTCGTTGTAAATTGATTTCCAAAGTGGCAAAAAAGTTGCAGATTAGTCCCCACGTTAACTATTCCTTTAATTTTTAACATCAACACACGATGAGAGGTCAAATTTGGACCAAAAAAATGAATTTTTGATACATAAACTCATTTTTAGTGTCTCGTGAAAATTCATTATGAAGCTGAAATGCAAAACTTCATTAATTTCTAACACCAAAAATGAGTTTGTCTTCCAAAAAAATGATTTTTTGTCCCAAATTTAACCTCTCATCACGTGTTGGTGTTAAAAGTTAACGGAATAGTTAATGTGGGGACTAATCTGCAACTTTTTGCCACTTTCGAGGACTAAACCTGCAACGATATCATTATTGGGGACTAAATTACAACTTAATAATACTACTGGGGACTATTTGTACAATTCACTCGACAATAATAACTTAAAATATAAAATAACTAGTTGACGGTTATAGTTGATCGCGTGTAAGTCCTGCTTGGCCATGCCCATACATGTATGTTGTCACATAATTATAAGTTGATAAAATATCATTAAATAAGAACATGTACTTAAAATATAAAACCGACCAAACTCGATCTCAAGAGGCACCTAATACTAATTAATATCTTTTTTTTTGTCTAAAAAAATTGCTCAAAAAATTGATTTTATGAATACATGATTAAAGAATGTCAAAATGGACTCTAAACGTGAATGCACAAAAGTATTAGTACTAATATTTAATTAAGTTTCTAATTTCAGGAATAATAATGGAAGTGCAACTAATGATAAACAAATTAAATTTGAAATTTTCCAATTCTTGAATAATAGTAATAAGTTTGTGATATATTCTCGATCAATACTCAACACATCTGATGATACTGAACACATAACAATTGATTAAATTAAATTTAAATTTAAGACCCTAATTGAAAACCATGAACAATTTTAGTAAAAGATTAGCTCCGCAACAAATTTCTTGTTTAGCACAATTCCGTATAAACAAGAAAGGTGAATAAAAAAAAATTGGATACTCGCTATAATATTACACTAATTCAATCCATCTAATTAGTCTACGGCTTAATTATTTCATGATTTGAATGGTAAGGTACCTTGGAAGCAACATTTCTATTATAACTTATTATCAAATACAGTAATAATAGCTAGCTTTGAAGCAACCAATTCAATGGCTTTCAAAGAGTTTTCAACTGACTATTTGGTCTTGGAAGCTGAGAATGCAACTCTTTTTGATCTTTTTCGTATATTCTATTCAACCGATTTAGACAAAAGAGACTTCTTCGATGCTCCTACAGGATCAATCGAGGCATTGTTGGCGAGTTTCCGCCACCGATGGGTGGTTTTCGTCTCAGTAGCGGCTCAGAAACTCCTCCTCCTCGGCAGAAGGCCGATGAGGTGGATAGGATCCACCACGGAGTTGTTGCTAAATTATCCTATTACCAATGGTGGTTACTCTAATCTCTTGGTCAACATATTAAAAGGTACATACACATATATATATAACTTTCTTAATTTTTACAATTATTTTGATATGCATGAACAATAATTTTGATCCATGTCTTATTTATTTTAAATGTTGAGTAATAATAATTCGAATATATTGGTTTGCAGGGAGGGTTGTGAGTCCAGATATTAAATCTTCAATATTTAGATCATTGATTGGAAATCTTGATTCTCGAGTGGAATTGGATAAAAACATAAAGAAAGGTGACAATAGATATAATGCAGCTTTGTCGATAATGGCCTCTAAATTATGTTACGAAAATCAAGCATTTGTTGAAAGTGTTGTCAGAGATAAATGGCAGGTAATTTAATTTATTCACGAATCCTGAATAAGTTGTTTCCAATCGTTAAATATTTTTTATATTTTTAGTGTGTGAGACCAAATTTTGTAATGTTTGCAGATGGAATTCTTGAACTTCTACAATTTTCATAACGGTATGCAAATTTATGGACCTAAACCATTGAAAGTTATGTTACGATTCTCTTCGCGTTTACGTTTTTTTTACTATTTGTTTGATATTAATTCAAGTGTCCTTCATGTGTAACTTTGTTTCTTAAATGAACTTAGAAACAATTTTTGAACTCTTTTAGTATATTTTTTTCTTACGACATTGATTTTTATATCATTGATGGGGTAATATATGGACTATAATAATTACTCCCTCCGTCCCTAAAAGATTGTCACATTTTGACTTTTGGTGGTCAATAAAACACGATTTCAAACATAAATATCTATTACTTTACATGCGAAAAAATTATAAAAAATTAATATTTCAAAAATATATATTGAGACGAATCTAACAAGGTCCCACAAGACTATATTATTTCTTATCGTTTAATGGGAATTCATGATCAAATTTTGTAATGTTTGACTAATAAAAGTCAAAATGTGACTATCTTTTAGGAACGGAGGGAGTAATAAAATATCAATAGAGTAATTGATGTACCGTTAATAAGATGGTACATTGTACCAAAATACTACTTAGGGGAATTTTGTTAGCGTGATTCTTTTATCTTTTCAATTTTTTTATAATTATTTTTATACAATTCAATAAATTGCCTTAATAAAATGTGAATTGGCATTATTATATTCTTCAAATGTCCTATAGAAAATTTTGAGGATATTTTAATTCGATCAATCTCTATTTTAAAACTGTTCTAAGTTACATTATTATGTTTTGATTTCCAATGTGATAATATATCTTCATAAAGATGCATCTTATAATTATTTGACCAATGTACACACTTGTATCAATACCAGATTACCTCGATACATATTCAACACAAGCCATCATATTCCAGGACAAGGAGAACAACCCTGATCTAGTTACGGTGGCCTTCAGAGGGACGGAGCCGTTCAATCCCGACGATTGGCGGACCGATGTCGATCTCTCTTGGTACGAGCTTCCCGGCTTAGGTAGAATCCATGCCGGTTTCATGAAAGCTCTGGGTCTTCAAAAAGACAAAGGATGGCCTAAAGAAATTGACCAAAACAATCATGAAAAGCCATATGCTTACTATACTCTTAGGGAACAATTAAGAAAAATAGTGTTACAAAATAAAAAGACAAAGTTTATTATTACAGGACATAGCTTAGGGGGTGCATTGGCAATTTTGTTTGTGTCTATTCTTGTGTTGCATGAAGAGGAAATATTGTTGGAAAGATTTGAAGGTGTGTATACATTTGGGCAACCAAGAGTTGGAGATGAAGAGTTTGGGGAGTTTATGAAGAAGAATTTGAGAGATTATAATGTTGGATATTATAGATATGTTTATGCTAATGATATTGTTCCTAGGTTGCCATATGATGATAAAACACTTTATTATAAGCACTTTGGACCATCTCTCTACTTCAATGTTTTCTACAAAGGTCAGGTTAGTAACTTTCTTTTTTTCTCTAGACTATATATCTTACAGCCAAGTAATTTTCTCATTTAAGTATGATTCAGTACTAGTTTGAATTAGGTGTGAAAGCTCTTAAACTTTGAGTTATTTTTAGCTTAAATCAATTTTTGGTTATTTGTCAATTTTTTGTGGTCCATGTTACATTTCTGTAATTTTGTATGATGCATAGTTATCAATTCCTTGGGTAAAAATGAGTGATTGGTTACTTGAAATTGAAAGTTTTCTTTTTATATTTAGAATATGAGTTAATTGTCGAAGTAATCTCAATAAGTGGGTGACTATTGCACTTTGGTCCTCACAAGTGATAATGATGTGCAGATGGTCTATGTGTGTATCATGTGCACAAATGGTCCCTAAATTAAAACACCCGTTAAAAATTATCTCACCTATTTTTTTTTCATTTTTTTAAAGTTATAAACAGATTCTAGATTTTTTGATCTCGACACAAAAAATAAATGTCATTTTTCTTCATTTTTTCAAGTTTTTTTTTTATTATGTAGTGGGATATTTGTTAATGATGTGGAGGGAAAAGGAGATAAAATAATATTTTAAAATAAATCCTATTGTAGAGTGTATAGATATTTGATGATATGTATGAGAAATAATATGACATGACAAGATATGTCTCTTATTGGAGAGATGGTGACACAAGTTCTGAATCTAAATATCTAATCGATTATGGTATTTATTATAGTATTCAAAGCGTAGTATTCGATTACGTTAGTCGAATAGCCTAGTGCAAAGGCTATTACTAATGACCAAAAGATCTTGGTTCGAAACTAACTCTTCGCTAATTAACAAATAAAAAACAAGTATTATTCGGTTATTTGTTTGTGATGAGCAATGAAATGAATTGTATGTGCAGATTCTAGAGGAAGAACCAAACAAGAATTACTTCTCATTGATGTGGGTGTTACCAAAGTACTTAAATGCAATATTGGAGCTTATAAGGAGTTCAATTCTTCCTTGTATATTGGGTGCAGAGTACAAAGAGGGGTGTTTTGAGATATTATACAGGATGTTGATTGGTTTAATTATTCCAGGTTTGTCTAATCATGGTCCTCAAGATTATGATAATATTACTCGATTGGCATCGTCAATTTCTTCTCTTAGTATGAATGAAATTACCGGTCAACTAGGGCTCAAGGTTGACTGATAAATTACTCCTTATTATGTTTGATTGAATTAATTGTATCAAGAACCAAATGGTGGTTATGTATGTTCCCCAAATTGAATAGGAGGTTGTTTATAAGCTCATCAACTACTTTATGAGCTATGCATACTCTTTGTTTTATGAGTTTTTTTGCATACTTGCAATTACTACAAAACATAATTAGATATTGATTTTTCTACAATGTGCCCCTAGACAAAATAAGTTAAGAATTAGCGATGGTAATAAAATACTTCATATTGAGTTTCAAACTCCAAATCTTCAACCAAATAATTTGTTTTTGTTAGCATTTTAATATGTGTTTTAGGGGCACATTTGTAGAAAAACCGATTAAATATAAAGGAAGACCCGCTCCGTATTCGGCTTGAAAACTATATGGATTACACACTTGATTGTATATTTGAGAACACCGGCGTATAAAGTATAACTCAATATTCAAAAAAATCTAGTAATTTTGTGGCTTTTACACATTTTTAGATATTATAGAATAGTTAACTTGATACTCCGTAGCTACTGGACCAAAAGACTCGACTCAATACCTACTCGACTAATAATGGATCAAAGATGACTGAAGAAATTGATCGATACCAGAAAGATTCTATACCAACGGGCAACAAGAAGATAGACTAAATAACACTACTTTGACCACCATATTAATTTACACAAACACCACCATATAATTATTCTTAGCCGAGTTATACTTAGAGTCTAACTAAGATAGAGTTAGGTTTGACTAACTAAAAGGCAAAACTGTCCATACAAGCACTCGTAAAAATAGCATAAAACCCAACTACCTATTTAACGTTGATCCAACGGTCCAGATATAAGTTAGGTTTTACTAACCCATTTTAAGTTAGGTTTTGTTCTGATCTATCGTGGAAATTCT
The DNA here is from genome assembly GCA_003412495.2 of Echium plantagineum. NCBI lineage: Eukaryota > Viridiplantae > Streptophyta > Magnoliopsida > Boraginales > Boraginaceae > Echium > Echium plantagineum. The sequence goes on from QFAX02000021.1 coordinate 70,749, forward strand.
TTGAAAGAAAAGAATAAAATAATTTTATGTGGTAGCAAGAAAAAACTCAATTTTTTTTCCCATATTCATCTTCTTCTTCACAAACATCACCACCACCAGCAACCACAATCACGTACCAAAACCTCCCCCATCCCTTGCGTGCATAACCACCTACCCCCGCGTTAACATTTTCCTTGCAAAAATGAGTTCCCGCCACTCCCCCATCATGAAAAATCGAGCTCCTTCCCAGTTCCCCCCACCTTAAAAAGGAGAGCTCCCACCCACAACCCCTGAAAATCACGACCCCCTTATCCTCTCGTCCATTTTCAATTTTAAAAGGGGAAGGGGATGTTTGGTTTCGAATTGCGGTTGGGATTGGGAGTAGGGATAGGGTTTCGGATTGGAAGTGGGTGGGGGTAAGGTTTTGAATACATTGATATGGTGATGATGATTGATTGTTAATGGAAGAAGGTGAAGGAGATAAATTTTTGTTTGGTAGACTCAAGTAAGGGATCTTACACAATTTATAGAAGAGGATGCTATTAGGGAAAAGAAATTAGCATGATGTAAATTAATAAATTGGTCAAATATGTGATATTTATCCATTTTACTCACGGACAACGGTATACCTATTTTTTTTATAGTTGTATACTATTTAGCATACCGTGGACCCGTTTAGCTATTTGGATCAGCCAAGAAACTACCCTCTTTAGTCTTTAAGTAGACTTATTGTAAGTTTGTGTCACAAAGGTCCAATAAGATTACCACAAACTGTAATATGTCAGGCCCAAATATAAAACCTTAACTACAATAACATTGGCTTCCAACTTGTTGACTTTTTCGCAAACCAGTCAAAATCAACAATTTCCCGTCAAAATCGGTTAATTTCCAGTCAAAATCGACAATTTTCAGTAAAAATCTCCGCCAGAAAAGTTAACCATGGACGTGGCAATGGCGGAACCCGGCGAGATACTACCGGAGCGCAAGATAGACTACACGGCGTACGATAAGCTGCAAGAGAGCAAAGCTTCACTACAAGAGATTGTCTCAAAAATGTTGTCCATTAAGCAAGATGGGGACAACAAATCTGAGCTCCGTGAATATGTTACTCAGATTTTCCTCAATTTCGTTACTCTTCGTCAGGTCTGCATTTGTCCCAAAACGATTGCCCAGCTTTAGATTTTTATGGTGGACTTTTTTAATGTTGAACTCGTAATATTTTTTTATGTGGTGAAAATATATTAAAAATAGTATTTTTTAATTTGGTTTACTGTATAATTTGATTTAATATATGATATATGGTGAATATATACTAAAAGATGCTATTTTGTATGATTTTGAATTGGTGTATAATATGTGGTTAAGATATACCAAAAGCTAGTATTTTAAGGTGGTTTGCTATATTACTTTAATTTATTTATAGTATGTTATAGTTTCTTCAATTTCATAAATGAATTAGGTTGCACAAAATGATCTTATACAGCCAAAATGAGGTTAATTACTTAAGTTTGTTATTGTTCTTCAGTTAAGAATAGTAAATTTTTGCTAAGAATATGTGATATATAAAGCTTTCTTAGTTTGATATTGTTGCATTTGTTCTCTAGTAAAATTGGTCTGTGCTTACTCCTTCTGATTGTATGCTCTCGTGTTTGGTTCAGTGAATTTTAAATCATTGATGTTGTTCATGGTTGAATCCTAAGTTTATGAATTAGGTACTCTGACGGACCGATTTGTGTGGCTCATATTGTCCTGTTTGTTTGTTTGGCAGTCGAACAGGACTATACTGCTGCAAGAAGATCATGTTAAGTCAGAAACAGAGCGTGCCAAAGCACCTGTTGACTTCACGACCCTGCAGCTTCACAACTTGATGTATGAGAAGAACCACTATTTGAAAGCAATAAAAGCTTGCAAAGATTTCAAGTCAAAGTACCCTGACATTGAGCTTGTGCCTGAGGAAGAATTTCTAAGGGACGCACCAGAAGAGATTAAGACTTCTGTAATATCGAACGACACTGCCCATAATTTAATGCTCAAGAGGCTAAACTATGAGTTGTTTCAGGTGAGACAGTTTTCATTTTGTTCTTTTTTTTCTCTCTGGGAGAGTAGATGAAGCGTATTCTTGTAAAGCAATATTTATATTGGGAAAATATGGTGAATTGCTACGACTGATGCAATTGTTACTTTTAGTATAGGTTTAATGTGTTTTATTGTTCTGCCTGACTTCATTAGATCAGCTTATGAAAATCGTAATTGTGTTATGAATTTATTAAGGAGCGTTCCAATTGGGGCATGCATTGCAATATAGAATTGTACAATTGTAATTATGTTTTGTTACAGTTTGAGTTCTGTACTTATCTTCACATTTAATACTTTGGTGAAGTAATGAATAGTATTTTATCTATGCAGCCAACAACTTCTGGTATTCATATAAAATCTATGCCTTCATTATGTTATTTTGAGACATGGCAAAAAAACATAGATGAATATGCTAGTTGTGTTCATCCAAGGGGTGGTATTACTTAAGAGCATGCCCCACATAGGTTTCTCAATGGTGAATTCAATATTTTTTTTCATGTTGAATAAAATAAGAGATTATGTTGTATCAGCGTAAAGAATTATGCAAACTGCGAGATCAGCTGGAACAAAAAAAGAAAGCTCTTCAGGAGACCATAGCTAACAGGAAGAAGTTCTTGACTAGTCTCCCCTCGCACCTCAAATCCCTAAAGAAAGCTTCCTTACCCCTTCAGAATCAATTAGGGGTCCTGCATACCAAGAAAATGAAGCAGCAACAGTTGGCCGAACTGCTTCCTCCCCCTCTTTATGTAATTTATTCTCAGATAGTGGCACAAAAGGAAGCCTTTGGAGAACATATTGATCTTGAGATAGTGGGGAGCATAAAGGATGCTCAAGCTTTTGCTCGGCAGCTAGCAGTTAAAGACACTGGTATGTGACTACATGTTTTTAGTCTTCTTCCTTCATTATATTTTCGTTGTAAGTGTATCAAATCCTAAATAGGATGGAAATCTCATTAAATTTGTAATGTTTACTTTATTAAATTAGGATGGACTAAGAAATTATCAATCTGACCTTTTTCTGGCCGCCGTTGACCATTTTTGGAATAATCAATTTTTGAGATTGAGACAGTGCCTTACTTCTTCTAAGGAACGGTTCCGTATTATATGTGCTATTTCAATATTTGGGGGATGAAAGAGTGCAATGGAAGTGTTCCTTATCTACTGCATAAGGATTTCTGTAGCACTTCACCAGTGTACTTTTGATGTGATTTTTCTTCTTATTGATGTAACTTAATTCTGTCAGGTCTAGCTACCACCTCAGATAGTTCTAAATTAGAAGATGATATACCTGAGGAGGAGGATGAAGGTCAGAGGCGTAGGAAGCGACCGAAGAAGGTTCCCAGCAAAGAGAACCTTGACCAGACAGGAATATATCAAGCTCATCCACTCAAAGTCATCCTTCATGTAAATGATGATGAGGCCTTGGATCAGAATGCCGTAAAACTTTTAACGCTAAGGTTCGAGTATTTGACGAAGTTAAATGTTGTCTGTGCTGGAGTGGAAGGGTTACAAGAATCTCCGGAGCACAGCATCTTATGCAACTTATTTCCTGATGACACGGGCCTTGAGCTTCCTCACCAGGTTCTACATATCAAGAAATGTAAACCGTTTAGTCATATGGCTTGTTCATTTCCTAACCAAATTCATTAAAAATTTTGTAGTCTGCCAAACTCTGCCTTGCTGATGGCATTGCATTCAATGATAAGAGAACTTCACGCCCCTATAAGTGGACCCAACATTTGGCAGGCATTGATTTTTTGCCGGAGGTTTCACCACTGACAACAGGTTCTGCCACCTTGGATGATGATGTAGTTAGGCATGCTGCTGTTGTATCTGGTCTGTCTGTCTATCGGAATCAAAATCGAGTACAGACAGTTGTGCAGAGGATCCGCTCAAGGAAAAAGGCTCAACTAGCTCTTGTGTGAGTGACTGTTTTGTATGTGTAGCTCATGGGACCTTAGCTACGAACATTTTAGAAGTGTTATGGTGTTGAACGGAATTTGATGTTTAAATAACTTGTTACCTAATAAATTGGTTGACCTTTAAAATGTGTGGCTGACAATGTGCCTCTCAGGTATCCCTGGTTTTAATGTTTGAATGGTTACTTGATTTCTTAATAAGTGGTTCTATATCTTTGTTTTAAATATGCTCCAACAATATTCTTGTGAGTTACATGATTTCTTATTATGCCTTTCAAATAATTGAATGGAAACAAAAGTATTAAGTTTATTTATGAACATGTTTCTAATGTTAAAGAACTGCGATCTTTCTTAATCATATACAGAGAACAGCTCGACTCAGTAATGAAGCTTAAATGGCCTGCGGTGACATGCAAAAGTGTTCCATGGGCTTCACATTCACCAAAGTGCAGTTTAATTAGCTTTAAACTTGTATCTAGCTCATCGCCTAGTCAAGCTTTACCTGTTCCCGATACTGAACAAGTTGCGGCTAGTTTAGCCACTGACAGGGGGGAAAAGTCTTCATCGAGATTAGAGGTAGGGATCAACAGGGAAGATGGGGAACTTCCATCCCTGAATCCAGTCGGGTCTGCTACTACAGACGCTGTCATCACACCCACTAAAAATGTGGATCTTGATCATTCTATGAGGATGAGTTTTATTTCAAAAAATGTAATTTCTCCGATGACCATGGGAAAATCACCAAGTTTCAGAAAGCATGATGATGATGTTGATCTTATGTTGGAATCAGATAGTGAATTAGATGAGCCAGCAAAAGATGAGCTAGAAACTGAAGATGTATCTGGAGGTGGTAAATTCAACTTACCTGACAGAGCTTGGATTAATTTTGGTGTTCGAGAGTATTGTCTTGTGTTAACCAGAAAGTCAGACAATGATGATAAGACAATAAATATGGAAGCCCAGGTTCTTTACTTACATGTTATACACATGTATTAGACTTTTATCTTGCTCATTCATTTGCTAACTATTGCATTTACATACTTTTCACAGATCAAGATCAGTATGGAATATCCTATTAGGCCACCACTATTTTCTCTAAATATATGCCGAGCAGGAGGTGGTGAGAGCGATGCGGAGTTTGGTTTGTCCGAGTGGTATAATGAACTCCGTGCCATCGAGGCAGAGGTAATGCATTGGTGTTAACCATATCTGATTGGTTTGTGTAATCGATTATGTCTTAATTGGTTGGTGGATATGTTGTGTCTTTCTTGAGTTAACTTTCTAATTTAATCTGTTATGGTCTGTTTCTAGAAGTTATACTTTTCCATAGAGTTCTTTCCTTATATTCAGTTAGCTGATCAATACTGATACTGCTGTAAGCTCAAACATCTGTATTTCTTTTTTCTCCCCAGGTTAATGTGAACATTATAGATGTAATTCCTTTTGACCAAGAGAACTTCATCTTTGCTCATCAAGTGCATTGTCTTGCAATGTTGTTCGACTTGTACCTGGATGATGCTGGCCTGACGTCTCAGAAGAGAAAGAATACTTCCGCATTTGATATAGGTATGTGCCTGCCTGGTAACGGTGTTTCCCGAACTTTTAGAGGTAGGGATCGCAAAAAGATGATCTCATGGAAGGGCAACAATAACGCCACTGGCCACTCTTAGTTATGTTTGATCCAGCCAGTGAAACATCAAGTGAAATTCCTACTGTTACCTAACTACTTCTGAAACTCTCCATTCATCTAAAATAGCAAAATTTGGCAGATACAAGTTCTATGTTATGACTTATGAGTAGACCTAAACCGGATGTGTTAAGAGCATTTTAAATTTTTTAAAAATATACTATATGTTGTCTCCTGTAATAGTTCATAATCACTAAATAGTAGTACAATATATTCACTGGGATATATATTGTGCAGAGTAGAAACAGTTGTGTTTGATTATGGTGTTGAAGTAGCTTTTATATGCTTAATTGCACTTCAGCATTAACCAAATTGAATCTTATTCCACAAAATGGTTTAATATGTATCGTATATATAATAGGATTTCGATTAAGATTTACGCTAGATGTCTGTTTAACAAAACTCTTATTTCGGGCTTAGAACCTGTAATGTTGCACAAATTCACACCGGCTAGGAAATCCTTTCCTCTTGGGACACGGTAGCGTTACATATAGTAACACATATATGAAGTATATGAAGACATTTATACACAAGTTAGACTTTTACATTATGGTGTCTAATTCATTGATCCTATGACAAACTTATTATAAATCCTGTGTGCAAATAACTAATATATATAATGCATAAGGGCCAAAGAAATCACATGATGTTTTCCCAAATTTTATTTATTAATCTATATTAGTTGGTATTTAATTGCATAAAAATCCATGATGGAAACCTCCTTTTTTATAGGAAAGATATTTAAAATAATTCTCATATTTCATTTATAGAAGTGTATCATTTAAAATAATTAAACTACCTAAATTTTGTTGTTAGTTTAGTTTAAAGCATTGATGAAATTTATTACATCAACGATCTTTTAAGGAAACGAATATTAACTAAATAAATTTATTGTACATACATTGATCATTGCAAGTAATGATAACAAATCATTTGATTAATTATTACTAGCAAAGAAACATCAAAGCATCTTAACCTTTTACCTTGAACATCCAATTTTACCGAAAACTTGCAATATAATGCAAAGGACTAAAAAACTTGTATAGATAACAAAACCACATACATAGATATAACTGAGATTGATCCTATATCTTCGTCACTAAACCTAGATTCAGAATCAGGAAAGTAGCGTCGGCCAACGTAAATAAACACCCCACTCTCTGATTCATGGGCAAGTAGTGCTGTTTTCGGGTACCGGTCGAGTACCGACCCAATAATTAGTCTAACAGGCAATTGCCAGGTAATCAGTCATTTTTCTGAGTCGAGTGCCGAATGGGTACCCTACTCAGCTAACAGCCCCAAGTGCCAGGCTCACAAGGTTAGGATAAATGGAAGATCAGAGTAGTCGTCAATCAGTTAAAATCTAAGTATTACTTTCATCTATAACACAAACACTTTTTTCCTACACAATGTACAACCAACTGCTCCAAACTGTAAAAGCTCTCGAACAATTCACCAAGGACCGGTTTGTGTACGTCTTAAGCTTCGTCGTTTGGATGCAGGTTCATTGCTCACCATCTCTAAGACCTGCATTTGTATAATTGTGTCGGTTACATGTCTGGGAAACTGAAAAACTACGCGTGCAATTCTCTTCGAACATAACAAGTTTTTGCATATGACTGATGAGTACTTCACTACTTCGAAACATAAATTGAGATCAAGAACGAAGACAGACAGAAAAAATTTGGTATACCTTATTCTTCTGCATTTCCATCATTTCAGCCTGCATAAACATACTTCATCGATTAAGAAGCCAGACACATATAGTAACTAAAGCGTTAATTAGACCGAAAGAAGCTTTAATCGGATAAATACAACTAGAGAACTGACCCTCTTCTTCCTCAATTCTTCATTTTCTTCTTTTAGCTTTGCAACTTCTGCCTCCAACTCCATTGTGTAAGCCTATATATGAATGCAAAAAGAACTTAACCGAGAGAATCGAAAGTCAACATCTAAGAAAAGCTTCACTTTTTTAGGGGACGTGGAGTTGGGTGATGATACTATTACCAATTATATAAAGCCTAGCCGGCAGGCAGCCATCTTATTATGATGAAAGTTCATATCAAGCCAAGTACGTAATTTGGGTTATGTCAATAGTCAATACCTGCTTCCGAGCTCGTGATCTAGCTGCAGACTCCCGATTCTTTATCATTCTCCTCTGCCTTCTTTCCACGGTCCTTTCCAATGTACTAGACTTTCTTCCTCGGAACCCACCATTAAACATGTAAGGAACTGGTGACACTGAGGACATATCCCCATTGCTCTTACCAAGCCCGTCAGATGAGACTGATGGAGATCCAACAGAAACAGTGACTCCCCCAGCTCCCAAACCAGCCATAGGCATCCCTCCGCCTTGGAGTGCACCATTCTGTAAGGAATTGGCATTCATCGCTTGATTTGAAACTCCAACAGTTCCAGCCCCAACCCTCGGTGAACCCAATCCTCCACCACTTGGTATAGATATGTGGCCACCAAAAGCCAAGTTAGGCTGTTTGGGAAAGATAGGTAGTTGCTTTTGTTGATGCTGGTGCTGGCCTTGCTGTTGTTGATTCGGCGCTGCACCAAGCTGTTGCTGGGTTGATCTAACACCATTGACATTCAATGGTAAATTTGGAGACTGTATGGTCATGAGATTGCTACTATCCCCAAGCTTACCACCAATCAATCCAGTATTACCAACAGCTTGCTGAAACTCAAAACTGAGCCCATAATTGTTCCCGGGCTGTGATAAATCACCAAAGATCCCTGAACTATTGTTAGCCTTCTGATCTAACTGCGCATCCTCCCTCACAACACCTGCTCTAACCAAGAACTCCTCCAATGTAATCTCCCCTAACGTCTGTTGCCTCTGCGGCACACTTGGTCCTCCAACCCTGCTGCCATCCTTACCTATTTCAAACTCTCTTGACATATCCTTCCACACCTCATCCACAGTCTTCAGACTCAATGTCCTAGGCAAAGTTAGTGACCCTTGCCTCTGCAAATACCCATTAGAATCGCCCCCTCCTTGTACGCCACCACTATGGCCGGCCCCCATGGTCTGAGTTTCCTCAGCACTCCATATGCTCTTCAACAGCTCATCCATGTTCATTGATCCAAAATCCTTCCCCAAGGACCCTCCCATAGTATTTTGTAATTCATCAAATGTCAACGCATAAATAGACTGTTGTCGTGCCAATGGATAATTCCCTAGATTTCTATCCTCCCCACCAGGGTCATTCCCAAAGTTCTTGAAATTCAGATTACTCCCCATTTTAATTGACCTCTATGCCTCAACCTCTAAATTTTAGTCTAAGATCTCTGTACCGCTAAAATCACAAACCAAATTTCCAGTGACCAATTCAATCTCCACCTATCTTCACCAACTTTCTTGCTACCATAAACAAAAAGTCATAAAACAGATTTTCACTGCGCCTAGTTCAACCACCTATCTTCACCAAATTTTTGGTCAACCTACATACACATATTCACATAAAATATAACTATCACTAACTATCAAAGCTAATTACTTTGATCAAGAAGAATAGTAATCTCAATTGCATTTAAGTAGGGTAAATTCAGAAACTAAAACAAAATTACTACCTTTATGCCACTCATCTAATGTACAAACCATGTTTCTACATAATTAAGTAAAAATACCATCAATTACTATGACCATGCAAGCTCAATGCACCATCAAGAAACTTGAAATCACATATACACACATAAAAACTAAAACTTGAAAGATCCCATCTTTTTTGTTGGACATATATGACAAAAGCAAGATAACAAAGTCAGGAAACATGTGATGCTACCAATAAAGTGATCAATAAAAACAAAAAGATGTCCAAATGTCTATGAATAGCTTGCAATCTAAGCAGGATAAGGGGGTCGGATGCTATGCAGACTTACCTCTGTGGTAATAGAGACTGTTTCGGAATTGACTCGAATAAATCGATCAAAGACCAATAATTAGAGTTAACGAATGATCAACAAAAACTGGAGAAATCTGAATGCAACTGTTGATGTAATAATTAAAGTTGCAGATAAGTATAGATGAATTGAAGAACCTTTGGAAGACCAAAAGAGGAATAAGACAAGAAAATTTACTTGCTTTCTTGTTTGTACAACCTTGGTGATTTTACTTCATGAGGAGTTGTTGTTTACTTCTTTAGTCTATTTTATGGTAATGTGACAAACTGTGAAATATGACAATGAATATGGGAAATTAATAGGCTACATTGCTATACATACACCCAAATAGTGTTTCTTAATAGACATAGATTACAATTTTACCCCTAACATCTCTCGTATTTATAAATGTGGTGTTTGAAGAAAGTTTTAATTAGGGGGCAAAATAGTTATTTGTTAATTATATTTTATTATTTGAGGGTGTAGATAGATGTGGGGACCAATTGAAAGAGATAAAACATGGGCCACTAATTTTATTGGTGTAGGAAGGTTTTGATGGGATGTGTAGCCAATGGGAGCATGATAAATGGGAGGATCGTGGCCGTCCACGTAGAGTTGAATGGTATTATTTGTTGATTATTTTTTGTTGTTTTGTGAAATAATGATGGAGGCAGTAATTGACTCTAGTACCCCTGTACCTGCCATGAGAATGATACTCCCTCCGTTTCTTTTTATTTGATTGTTTGATCATTTTTTCTATGTTTCTTTTTATTTGATTGTTTACAATTTCAATGCACTTTTTCCAATCCCAATGCACCTTTTTACAATTTCAATGCACCTTTTTACAATTCCAATACACATTTTTACAATCCCAATGTAATTTTTCACAATCTCTTAATAAAGTGCTTTTTCCCCAAACAATCAAATAAAAATAAACGGAGGGAGTATGTGTTTGTAAGATATTTCACATGATGAAGGAAGTGGGTCTAGCTATAAATTAACTATTCCTTTTTCGTCTAACTTTGATAATTAGTTAATTTATTTATTTTTTAGTTTAAAAAATATAAAATTTATAATATTAAATTTGTATTGAAGAGATTTTTCATAAAAACAAATTTCTATAATTTTTTATATTGTAGTTATTTGGTTATTTGGCAATTCTTAATTAAGTGTGTCTAACGTATAAGGATCGATAAGTGATTATCTTTCTAAAAAAGTTGAAGCTAAAATGAGTATATTTTAACATTAATGATCAATTGAAGCCTATTGTGACCCTTGAGTGACTCCTGGAGTGGAAGGGGTGCAGTCGTCTTTGTAATGTAAAACTACTGTCATTCAAATAACTTAAAAGGAGTTTTGTAGGAGATTTTATAGCATTACATTATTTAGATCTTATTTGGTGTATCTTCAGGAACATGGGGAAGAAGAAAGATGACAAAATGATGAGTTTAACATAATTAATGGAATTATTAAGAGAAATGAATGTATTTTATCCTTTTTTCTTAATCACTTTATGTGTGTGTTTTACATAACAACATAATTATAACTAGTCGTTTTCGGGCACATTTCAAGTGGTAAAGAGTTTGGGGTGAGTAGTATCACGTACGTGTTGTGGAAGTGGTTAGCGGACAATCTCAAGTCCACTAACCATTTGACGCACGTACCACAATTTACCTCCTCACGGATAAGGGGCGACAAACCATTAAGATTATGGTTAATCTTTTTTTTTAAACTATAACTAGTGAAACAAGCTCTCAGCTAATTAGATAAGACATTTTTCATGATTTTTTCCTTATGAATTAAATATTAGTATAAAAGTAGAAATATCTGGTGGATCGCTTTCTGGTTGCCATGGACTTAAATAGTCGAGTATAATTATGAGGAAAATAGAAAGAAAAAGAACATGTTAGTGTTTGAAGACTATAATTGTAGTTTGTCTGAAATAAGACAGAAGTCAGGTAATAATAGGATGTGAAATATAAGTATGACACTTGGTGTGAATATAGACAAATCAGGTTGCTTTTGTTTCAGTGAACAAATTGTAGTATGTGAAGACTTCTAGACTCAGGGAAAGATGACATCTGGGAAGATGGAGCTATTCTTAACTAACTTACATCTGTCTCTACTAAACACTCCCTCGTTTATCTAACATCTTTTAATGTAGGAATACTTTTTTGGAAGTTCGTATCAAACTTTGACAATAAATTACTTTTTATATATTTATAAATTAATATTATCAAATTTATTTTTTAATTTTTAAATTCATAATATTTTCTTTTGTAATTTCATATAAGGGCAAATGGCTTCTGACATCACTCACGTTTCGGAAAAAGGACAGTTAGATCACTCGTGTTTCAAAAATGTCAATCAGATCACTAATGTTTAAAAAGTCACTCATTCGAAGCACTCCATCAGATTTTTGAGGAGGGAGTAATTAAATGACTACAGTCGTATCTATAAAACGTAATTAAATGATACAGTCGTATCTATAAAACGTGAAGTTAGTTAAAAAGAAATGGAGGGAGTAATATCTTACTAATCCTTAAACTTTTTTTACATATATAAAAAAACAAAAAAAAAATCGATTTTGCACTTAAAAATACTCATTTCAATTCAAAAAATTGTTTTTCTATACATTTCAAAAATATCCTAAAAGAATCTATTTTTACATAAATCAATGCACAATACACTACTTTTCCCTAGGCATGTGCACTGTTCGGTTCGGTTTTGAAAAGAAAAACAAAAGAACTGAACCGACCTAGTCGGTTCTATGCCAGATGGAACCGAAATTGGTTCGCATCCAAACGGTTCGGTTTAGATTTTTTCCATGTCGGTTTTCGGTTCTGGGGCGGATGCTTTGGACCTAATTTTGAGCCCACGTTTGACGTTGAAGTTTTGACTCTATTCTTCCTAGCTAATATTAGTTTTTATTTTTGGACTCAGACCTTAATGTGATTATTATTGTTTTATATTAATTGTGACTTATAATTAAGTTCCAACAATGTATCTACTTTATATAAGTAAAACGAGCTCATTTTAAAATTAATTTCAAAATTCGTATACACATTCGTCACATGTACCACTTGTTAAATATATATATATGTATCGATATATTATTAGCTTAATACATATTTAATTATATATTATTATATCATACTAATAATGAACAATGTTAAATTCTTTCGCCAATTATCCTTTATTAAGTTTATTTTTTCTACATAAAATTAGTCATCGGTTCGGTTCGGTTTTATTGGTTCTCCACAAGACGAACCTCATCAGTTCGGTTCCCTCAAAGGTAGAACCAAAATTGGTTCAATTCTGATCGGTTCCAAAAAAATCGATTATTTTCGGTTCAGTCCCAGTTTTCATCCACACCCCTAGTTTTCCTCTCAATATCATTATTTGCATAAAAAGACTCAAAAGAAGTAATGATTCCCTCATAATTGAGTGGATAAGTGGGCTATTAATGATTTCCTTAATAGTGGTACGGATGAATATTTTGAATGCATTAAATGTCTTCTTAATTTATGTGAATTTTTTTAAAAAGACATTATTTTTGGACTTAAGATAGTATGAAATATTTGTGCATCAATAAAATTTTGAAGTAGAGAATGACATTACCATAAATTCAAGATAAAACATGTCTTAGAATTATATTTTGAAGATTTATACAAGCTCATAAATATATCTTTCCAAAATAAATTAGAAAAGTTTAATTATTTTTACATATAATCATTAATAAACAGTAAACTTTATAATTTATGTAATATCAATGAAAATTTTATGAGTAAGGCTTAGCGAGTATAATTGAATGTACAATACTAGATTACGTTAACAATATACAATTTGAATTCGTTACAAGTAGTATTTGAATGCATAATTTGATCTTTAAGAATGAAAGTTGTACTTTGTTTTTAACATACGTTCAGAAAACATTATACAATATATTGTTCAAAAGTAATTAATTCAATTCCTAAACTTTTAAGAAATCAACTTATTGAAGTTAAAATATGAAAATGTTTTAGAGACATGTTAGATAGTATACATATCTCGAGATTTCATTCCCACAATTTTGAGGCAAAGAAAGCATGTACGCACAACACATGAATGCACCTTCCAGCCACCACTCTGCTGCCGTAGACGGTGGCATCGGAGAAAGTTCCGGAGTTGTTTACAACACGCAAAGCTTCGAGGATAATAATGAGTTTGATGTTAGTGTATTTGACGACATTGCAGTCAACGTTGCTGACTTGGAAGGCGGAGCTGGTTCTCATCAAGTGGTGGCGCAACCTGATCAGATCACTGTTTCGTTTCGTGGGGAGGTTTTCGTGTTCGACGCTGTTTCGGAACAAAAGGTAGGAGTTATTCACTCCCTCTAAATCCACTATTGTTTCTATGTGTAGTTTTTTGAATTTTTTTTTTTGCTTAAATTGCCAGATAATGATTACAAGTACAATATGTTGTTTGCACGTATCAATTAACGATACGTTGTTAGGATGCGTGAGGACCGTTAGTATGATGGTTGCACATTTTATATCTGCCTATGTTAAGTAGGGTAAACTTGCTTCCTTCTAGTAGCATTTGCTGATCGTTGTGTATGGAAAAAAGGAAAATAAAATTGACAATTATTCGAGGTCGATTTCAGAATTAGATGTTGTTTGCCTTCAATTGTATTTAACGATCTTATCCATGAGTAAAGAATAAATATTTTTACTTAATGTATATTTCATAGGTTCAAGAAGTGATTTTACGTTTGGGAGGACCCAAACTGAGTACTTGTGCTGCAGGTGGTGATGTAGGATACAAAAATGAAGGGGTACTTCACTAAGCTTGATTCGAGTTTGTTTCATTAGCCTTTTGATTGTGCTATTGTGTGTCCGACTTGATATTCCCCTGCATTTCTACAGCGTTCGGTAGATCCTGGTTGCTGCAGTGATCCGAAGAGAGCCGAGTTTCTGGACCGGTTCAGGCAAAAGAGGAAAAGGAGATGCTTCCAGAAAAAAATTACATATAACGTCCGACGAGCAGTAGCTCTGAGGTAAGAACTCTCCAGCATTATGTGAAGCCATCAGAATTTTCCCTCTGGTCTAACATGGTGTATTCTGAGTATTATGAAATGCAGAAGATCATTGTGAAAACCCCGTGTACAATGTTAGGTTGGATTTTGGTTCAGTCACTTCGGATTTCGCGCCTATTGAGCGCTTAACAAGACGTTACATCTGTAAACTGGAAAGTTGGTTGAGATGAACACTAAATTTTGTGTTAATTCTCATGTGTGAATTAAATAGGATTCCCCGGAAGAAGGGCCAATTCCTTAGTATAATTGACAAGGAACTCAATTTTTCAGATGAAGAGAAACCAGCTGAGGATTATGCTTTGTGAGTTCCATGTTTTTCTTACTTCTCTTCTTATATTCATTCACCATTTCTTGTACTTCTCTCATGCCCATTTAATGACAGATAAGTTTACTTAGCGTAGATGTGGCGTTATACCATAAGTTTAAGTACTCGCTCCTTCCCGTTTACGGAGGGGTATTTTACTATAGACGAAGTATTAGACCATCTTCAATAAAAAGGAATCTCAAAAACAATAATCTCTGCCACTTTGAATGATTAGTATGTTACTACATCATCAAATATCATCACTATGAATTATACTCCACAGTAGAAGGACATTTGAGAAACCATTTACTCTTCTCAAGTGACTGAACCAAAATGCAACCCAACATTGTACTATTTGTGCATTTGATTTAGACAATTTTTGTCTCATGTATTATTTTTCCTTTCTCCTCTTTCTGATTATTCATTTAATCTTCTCAATTTGTAGTTTGTTGAACTAGTTTAATCATGAATTAGATGTTCTAACCATCACTTTCCTGGTAGTTGTCAACATTGTGGAACTAGTGCAAGTACCACGCCACTTATGCGGCGTGGCCCTGCTGGTCGAGGAAGTCTTTGCAATGCATGCGGGCTTGCCTGGGCGACCAAGGTATTTGTTTTCCATCTTTATACTCGTGCACCCCCTACCTTGTTATTGGGGCATGTCAATGTAGAAGTCTTGGTCACTGAGTAAAGTATCTGCTGTGGCATTCTTATCGTTTCACTGCGTGTAGTATTATTAGTATCCCAACCATTTTTAATGCATTCACATAGCATGGTTTTTTAAGGTATTACTGCTTATTAACACTACCAGTTGTTATGCTTATACACTATGTTGTGATCCTAAATACTTGAATCAATCAAGTATGGCCAACTTATCCTTCCATCTTTCTATAGGGAATAATGAGAGATCTTTCGAAAAGAATTCAGTTTGATGCCAGAAATCTAATGGTATGTGTACAGAAAACTGTACCTTTCGGTTCCTGATTTTTATGTTTCTTATATGATTCAGTTTGCCTTTTCTTGCCTCCACTGGCAGGATGAAGATGATAGTGATCCAGAGTACCCACCCTGTTCAGCCCCACCACAGTAATGATTCTTCAACCATCCGAAGCCTCAGCTTATAGATCCGAGCGTTATAATCAACTAAACTCCATCATGAAGGAGAAAGGCCATAGTATTATGCTCTCTTATCATGCTGTCCAAGAGACCTATCTGCGGTTGGATGCCTGACTAAAAATACGCGATCTAGATACATATAAAAGATACGTAATCTGAACATTGGTTATCTTACTAGATATCTAGTTTAACATGAAGATGTAAATGCTTGTTAAGCATCAACTTAGGCTAACTTGAGGTCTGTCAATGTGAAAGGGAGACGTTTGAACTGATATCACTGATATACAAGTATTATATAATGGTGCAGTATATTTAGTTTATGCACTCTTGAGAATGATCTTCGTTTACCCGTTAAGACCTAAAATCTTCATATCTGCTCCGATGTTATTTGTGCAAGTATTTGTTGCACTTTCCTATGGCTTTATTTGGTACATTGCTAAGTGAAATAAGGGTCGGGCATAGTTTGTAAAAGGCGCAAGTGACTGCCTGATTGTTGTGGTCTACTGGTCTCTTACCTTACTATACTTAACAACCATAACACTTACGAATTGAGTGGTCCATGGCCATTATTAGCATAACTTTAGCCATAAACAGGGACTAACTAGCAACCCGGGCATATTTATTCAGTAAACTCTAGACACTTCCATTCCAATAAGCAATAATTCATCCATAGGGCTTTTAATTCTCTTATTAAGCGATTCATATCAGTCGATACCCTGCGCCAAACACTAATAAAAATTTCGAACATGCTTTTGAGAAATAAATACAATGAATTGAGTACAGCCAAAACAGTTCTCCCATCATTCCAATCTCAAATGAATTTCCTAAACAGAAAGTTCACTGGTTCAAAATAACACGGTGCAGAAGATCCAGGTATGGGTCCTTTACCCGGCTAGCTGGCCCTGGATGCGGAAACATCAGCCAACACTCCAAACAGATTCAACATATGCACTAGTGCAGAGTCCAGACAGTAGAAAGTCTCCGAGTTTCTACAATGCTATGTGACAAACTGAGGTGTAGTTTGAAGATGCAGAAGCCTATAGTATAAGCTCTAGTTAAGTTTAACCATAACATTTGAAGTACTTATAACTTTTATAAAAACTTGAGCATTTTATATAGTGTATATTCTCATGATTTCCTTATTCACTCAATCATAAAACTATCTCCAATGATCTCTTGCCACTAACAATGCTGCTTGTAAGGAACAATATAAGATGATAACCCTTTCTTCCCATTCTCTAGTAAATAACCTCGTTTTCACTTACTAAACTGCCCAGGATGAGATTAACTTTATTCAAATGTGGCAAATCTCAAGGATGGGGGTAGGTAAAAATGGGACAAAGCCATTAGTCTCTCAATGAGAAAACCCATACCACAGGGAAGCCCCCCCCCCCCCCCCCCCCCCCAAAATTAAATTTTAAAAATGTGATGATGTGGGTTGGTAACACGTTATGTAATACGTCTTATGATTAGGAAAAGGAGACCAGAATATCTTTTCATTTTTTCTTATACAACGCATAGTAACTTGTATAACTAAAAGAATTCTGCTTCATTACAATACTGGTTATTCTAGTAACTACACAAGATAATACATTAATGACATATAGTCTTAGTGGCCTCAACAAGAAACCATACCTTCATTCCTTACTATTTTGCTTTCTAAAATGTCTGAGGATAAAACTGTCTGCATAGAGAGGATATTTCTTCCTGATTAAACCCTTTATACATTTCCAATATGAGAAGTCAACCAACTCCCCGTCCTTCCTCGCTATAAATAAACATCTAGATCTCTCAAAATTAGGGTGGTAACCAATCTGCCAACAAAAAACAAGAAACACGAAGAATGTTAAATTTATGAGGAAAAAACAAAGGCAACATATACATATATATATCGAGTAAGAGACAAAAAGAGACCGTGAGATAATCAACTCCAGAGCCAATTTTCTTTTCGCACTCTGGATGATAAGGGAGCAACCTCTCTAGGATTGTTGTCTCATGTTCAGGGCTTAATTTGTCACCACTTCCATATCTGCAAACGTAGATTCACTTCCTTAGAGATACTAAACACGTTATCAAATAGTTCATTCTAAAAAAAGAATTTGCAGTAAAGAAAACAGCTTCCACCATCCGTACTGAGGCAAAGAAAAAGAGTGTTACATGCTTCATCGTTTGAGATATCAACATAAAAAAAATTCAAATAGCAGATAAAAAGTTTATTCATCACCGAGAAGCAGCGATTGCATCTAATGGCTAATAAATCTACCATAAGCAACAAACTAGCTTCAGCTTCATGTCGTTATCATTTAGATGGTTTCACATCATACTCTAAAAAGTTAACTGCAGGAGAATTACAATGATAAGTTACTAACTTAAAGATATGCAGATTTGGAATTACTGGAACAGTCGAGGATCATCCAGAATCCTTCATCACATTACAATTCCAGGATAGTTCTTAGTTCTTACGCTTTATGCCTTGCATAATATCCGAATATTCAGTCTGAAAGAATAAACTACATAATCACTTTTAACTCCCTCGTCATCAAGCATCATTAAGTACATGTTTGCATCATAACATAAAGTTCATTTCAAAATCATCAGCTAATTTCAAACAATTCTCTTCACTTAAACAGCGTAAATCAATACATGACTAATTCATAACAATCTAATAATTCAACACCAAAATCCACCTCTAAATTATTTACATTACTCTGAGTTACCGACTCCCTCCAAACCAAAATGATTGCCTATCTCGAACTCCAATTGTCAAAACTAACAAACATATGAATTTGACAAATTTCTTGAATTGACATCAAGATATCACATTAATAATAATGTACATTATAAACACTATAATTTACTATCAAATTTCAAAATCGGATATTGTTTTGGGACTTAGGAACTACAGTAAAATATAACAGTCAACTTACTTTCCCGAATGGAGAATCATCCTAACAAACCCAACTAACGGCACCGTATCCTCCAATATCTTATCCTCCCAATCTACCCACCCCCCCTCCCCATCCTCTCCCTCCTCCACCCCCTCCCCAACATCCACCACTTCCTCCACCGTCTTGACCACCGGCTTTCTCAGAAGTCCACCCTCAGCTCCAGCAGAGCTGGTTTTGGCCGCCGAGCAGGTGCGCTGAAGCCGGCGAGAAAATGAGAGAGATATTGAAAAAGACGAAGAGATTGGATTTTTGTGGTAATAATTGTGTAATTGGAGATAATTTGAATGAGATATTGAAGCCATGAAGAATTTAGTATGAAGTTATTATTAGAGAAAATTGGTTTAGTGATTATTAATGAGATTATTGTTTGTGGAAAAGTAGGTGGTTTTTGAAGATGTTTATGAGAATGATGATTGGTGTCCGTGGTAGAAGAAGCTACGCGTGGTAGTCTGGACTGCGCTACTCAACAATCACACTCCAGTTACTGTAGTTACGGTCTATAGACGTGCCCAACGAACCACAAAACTAGACTTGTCAAATGGATCGGGCCGGACGGTCCAGGCAACTTAAGGATCAGGCTGGGCCGCGTATCGGTGGGAGGCCCAACAAAGTTGGCGGCCCACCCGAACCAATTTTTGAATCCTTTTAAACAATTATAAAAGAATGAAAGATATTCGTACAAGGAATATGTCTCAAGATCATGAATACAATAGTATACCAAATATTTTTGAATCCTTGTAAACAATAAAATCATGAATGTTGTTTATTGTGTTTAGGAACAATTTTGAATGTTGTTTTCTTGTGTTTAGGCACAAAACAAATAACTGAAGCTTAGTTAACTGTGGTTCACGGTATATTGTGAGAAAACTCACAATATATTGAGAGTACCCAGCCTGACGGGCCTCGAATTCACGAGGTCATATCCGTTACATATTTAATCAAATTTTATTGTGTTATGTTTGGTATACTATTGTATTCATAATTTTGGGACATATTCCCCTTCCCGATTGACACGTCTAGACTAGACTCATATTCACGAGGTCATGTCCATTACGTATTTAATCAAAAGTTTAAGATTTTAAGGCTAAGAAAATACATCATTCAAATATACTTCAATTTCAAATCATTTCACTTTCAATTGAAACATTTAAACCTTAAACACTATCATACTTAACTGATCTAAAGTATAGGAATAATTATTCAAGAAATAGTGAATACTATATCTTTTCTTACTCAAAATTTGTTGGCTCTCGTTATCTTTATTTCAAATGTAACTTTGTTCATTCTTCCTGCATCATGTTAGAGATAATAAACACTTACACATCTCTTTTTTAGAATTGTTAATAAACACATATCCCGATTTATAACACCTTTAATCGAAAGCAGATGATACAAACAAAATAATGAAACTATCTTATCAAAAAAACAATAAACACTTACATGACTGATTGCTGATGGATGTGGGGCTGAGTAGATGTTGTAACATACATTGTTGTCATGGTCCAATAGCAATGCCTTTATTCCATTTTATGATGATATATATAACAACACAACTCCAATTCTGATATTCTGACAATCATTTTGGTTCATATATTGATTAGGTATCCAACCACTGACCAATAATTCACCACTTTTGAAGATCCCTCCAGCTGGAAATAGATCATAAAAATGGTAAAAACATACAAGTGTCCCAAAATCTCAAGCTTCAGTAATAGAGGATCTTGATATTTAGTTCCTCATTTCTTCTCAACCACAATAAGTTAGTACTCCCTCCATCCCTAATTGTTAGACCCATTTACTTTTTCACGGTCTCCGAGACACGAATTAAAAAGTAAATATTTTTAAATTTACATATGTAAAAAATATAAAAACTTGATATTTCAATAATATATATTGAGACGAATATAACAAGACCCAATATGACTATATTATTTCTTATCGGTTAATAAAAATTTACAGTCAAAATTTTCGAAGTTTGACCCAAAAAGTCAAAATGGGTCTATTAAAAAGGGATGGAGGTAGTAATATTTAGATCATACACATGAGCATAAAATGGAGATTGGTTCATCAATCCATATCAATAGCTCAATTCAGTAGTACATGATCATCTTAATAAAGCTCCCAATAACTCTTATCCTTTTTCACTTTTTTGTTTTCTTGGATTTGCCATTACTTATCCTTCTTTTTGTTATTATTATTGGGTAGATTTTTTAGTAGCCTATATTTAATTTGCATGAATTAATCAAAGGGTTTTTGGCCGGGGACATCACCAACTTTTTACCTATGTCACCAGTTGATCACTCACTTTTCAAAGTGTCCTGGTTGATCACTCACTTTTTAAAAAGTATCTCTTTTGGTCAGTCGACCACTTTTTCGGATAGTCAATTGCCGGTCAACTCACGTGGCACCCATGTGCGCCTTTAGTAAGGCTATTTTAGTCTTTTCAAGTTGAATTTAGCCCAAAATTTTTAAATTCTTTTTCTTCTGTATGAATCGATATTATTACATTCCAATTTTATGATTAATTACAATTTAACCCCAAAATTAATTGAAATTTTGGTCAACTAATTGAAAATTTTGGGGTCAAATTGTAATTAACCATAAAGTTGGGGCCAAATACCTAATTAATTGAAAATTTTGGGCCTATTACGTAATTAATAGAAAATTTTGGGCCAAATGAAAAGACTAAAATAACCTTAGTAAAGGCGCACATGGGTGCCACGCGAGTTGACCGGCAGTTGACTACCCGGAAAAGTGGTCGACTGGCCAAAAAAGACACTTTTTAAAAAGTGAGTGATCAACCAGGACATTCTGAAAAGTGAGTGATCAACTGGTGACATAGGTAAAAACTAGGTGATGTCCCCTGCCAAAAACCCATATAATGCAAAAGTACGTGATGACCTAGAGCACCCAATGCGCTACATAATAACAATAATAGTATTAGTTTTTTTTCCTCCGTAAATTGGCGATGAAAACTATGAATATAATAGTATTACGATCAGATTTCGATGTATAAAGAAATGTTACTGACAAAATCCGTACGTTATTTGATTAATCAATTATTAATACTCCCTCGTCTATTTCTAAAAAAAAAACCTTAACGTCTATATTGTATAACATTTTACACGTATTCTTGAATAATATTTAGTGTATAGATTAGTAGGGATGAAATTACCATATCATATTGCTTTATGACGTTTGGATATAGATCGATAAGTTGTTTTTAAGATACATAAATGGAAGTCCTTTGGGAGAATCGAAATAGTAAAGTAGTGGAGTAGTATTAGTATACATTGTTTTATGGCCCCGTCTACATAGCTAAATGTGCTATCGAAATCGTATATCTCTTGCTAGATCACTTTCAAGTTTCATTATTACACAAACATCTCAATCATTGAATATTCTTCACACAAAATTTATAGTATCAAACTCAATTATTAATTACTGCAATTATTAAATTAAAGTAGGGCTTGTTACAATTTACTATTTGAACGTACTTAACATGGATTAACGCTTACTTCAACAGCCCACCCACATCGGTTTAATTTCATTATTATTCATCCTATAATAGTATTAGTATTGGGTTTTTTTTTCATTTGGTCACCTCAATTTTTGAGAATTTTTTCAAATAGGCACTTGACGACCTTTCTATTTCAAATATGTATTTGGATTCAAAAATTGGTATATAAATTTTTGTTTTTCACAATTTTCTTAATTTCTCAGATTTTTAATATTTAAAAATTCCTTAACCCATGGGCAAGTTAGTCATATTGAACTTCTAAGGCTAGTTAGTTCAATTTATCATTCGTTCCAAAATGTCAACTAGAATGGTGTCATGACTGACTCAATAGCTTTATAATATGGTGTAATCGCACAGAATCCTCTTAAGAGGGTTCAAAATTTTAACATTAATTTAATAGATGCTAAATTGCTAATACTCTATAGTGCATTCAATAAGAAAATTTGTTAATATCCTTTTGTATAACTTTATTTATTTTTTAAAGTTCTTTGACTTAAAATTTCAAACAAGAAAAATATAACATTACTTAATCTTAATGTTAAAGTTCCAGAATCATTAATTTTCTTATAAATAACAATAATATTAAGATTGAGTTTTACATCACACTATGCTCAAAAAAATTGTATGTTTAATTTATTTGCAAAATAAAGTTATTGAAAAATTAAAATTTTTTGTGTTTAAACAAATAGGTCTCCTTTTAAATTTCGTACAAGGTCCCCAAAATGTCGGGACCAGACCTGATGGATAAAAATTTAAAGTGAGTATTATTTGTAATCTCATTCATTTTAAATTATTATTTTGTTATATTTTTATATGTATTTTAAGGTCACAACAAATAGAAAAAAAAACCAACCAGCAAGTAAATCCATGCATAATAGGAAGTGTGAAAACATGGTGGAATGTAGAATATATTGAAAGAAATGAAGAACATGTAGACATTTGACACCTGCCCTAAACAATAAGTAATGAAAGGGCCTTGAGTATCATGGAAGATCTTCTGCTGCCCCTTTACATGTAGGGCTATTGGCCTATTGCTTATGGTCAGAGAAGTACTTGATACTATTAACATGTACAACTAATAATAGGAGTAAGTGAAATATGCAGAAACTGACACGTATAGCTAGTATGATGATATGTATCGAAGAAATCAATTGAAAGATTTTAAAAAGGCCCCTACCGTTTATGGTATATTTATTTTAGTAAGGAAGGAAAATGGAGGAGAATTCAATTTTTGTATTTTTTTTATTTTGATAATTAAATTAAGGATGTGTTCGTTAAACTGATTAAGTATTTAAATTTAGTTAATTCAGTCTTTATTTCATAAAGTTTATTTGTTAACAAGAAAAATTAAGTACTCAATATAGGTAGAAAGTTAGGGTGCCTTATAGAAATATCCCGTACACATTCCGTAAAGGGTTAATATACAAATATTGGTGGTTGGAGTGGGGATTGAAGATGTAATTATTATTTCTTCATGGGTTATTGTGTAAGTATTTTTCTGTACGGAATTCTATACGGAACAAATCTATACGGAACCGTAACCGGTCCGTCAATATAGTCAGATCTGAATGAAATCCTTAACAAAATATTAAGTTAATATTTGTTACTTAATTTTGTCCTCTTAATCAAATCATAAGTTGTGAATTATAATTTTACATTTCTCCTTCTTTAATTCTTCCAACTTCGTACATTCTTATTAAAAACAAATTAAACTATTGTAATTGTTGTTATTGTTGTTCTTATTATTATTATTACTATTATCAATAATATTACTACTATTATTATCATCATTTATTAATCATATTTATGATATTTATTCTAGTTATAATTTAACTATTAATATTTTTAATTTATTTATTTTGTTTAATATTATTTGTTATAGATATTATCTATATGTAAATGAATTAAAATAGGGGCAATGTTGTCAATACATTACGATTTCAGCCTTTTTCTTTGAATTGTTATCGAACACTTAAATATTTTCAATATTCAGGTTCAATTATCATTCAGATCCAGACATTCAGTATTTAGTCACTTTATTGTCAGACTTTAGATTTCAGATTCAGACATTCAATTTTAACAAATAGGCCCTAATTTTCTTTTTAGAAGAAATTATTATCATTAGTTCACCTCATTATCCTTTTATTTCCTTAAAATTGATTTTGGATCACATGTAACACTTTTGTACAACACTTTTTTACTATATTTCTATTATTTGATTTTTTTTAATCTTTCAATAATACTACCTTAACAAATAGTCTTCATAACGTTATTTATTACCACCTCCAAATAAAAAATTG
This sequence comes from Echium plantagineum, assembly GCA_003412495.2. NCBI lineage: Eukaryota > Viridiplantae > Streptophyta > Magnoliopsida > Boraginales > Boraginaceae > Echium > Echium plantagineum. Next base: position 95,565 of record QFAX02000021.1, read on the forward strand.
TTTAGTTTTGCTTTTTATGACAAAATTGTGTGATTGTTAATTTTAATGATAAAAGTTATAAATAGTCAAATATTCGCCTCTACAAATATAAATGAGAATTATTTTGAATTATATATAGTAGTATGTGTCTATAACTACATGATTAAATAAGATATGGAGCTTCAAAATACGTAAAAATAGATAAATATTACTACCTCCAATCCAAAGAGTATCGTAGAATGTGTTACAGAAAATCTGGACTCCTTAAAATTCTTCCTCCCCAAACCTTAGAAAAATGGAGGAAAATAATATATTTATAATATATTCTTTCTCAGTCCCTTAATTCAAAATTATGATACCCAAACAATAATAAAATACATTTTTCATGATTCTCTTCCACTTGAATAATGATAAGAAGTTATCCTCCCCTTAATTCATCCCGATTCAAACACGTCATAAAGTAGGATAAAATATTTTATTAAAAAATTATGATAATTTTTTAATATACCTTTCAATTATTAAAAGAAAGCTAGTCATGAGTACTCTATCAATGTTAGTTCAGGGTTAAGGAAAAAATAAGATTAAAATTTTATTGTAAACAATTAATTATTGTGAAATGGTTAAAAAAATTATATATAACCATCTTTTTGAAAACGAAAAGAATAATGTTTAATAATGCTCCATTTAATTCTACAGTTTATATGATACTCTCTTCATTCCTTTTTATTTATATTACTAGTTATTTGCTTATAAAAAATTAAATAAATGAGGGAATATAATATAAGGTACACTAAAAATATAAATAAGATTTAGTTGAACTTATATAATTAGTTGGTTGATAGTTCAATATATAAAAATAAATAATCAAATATGAGCCTACTGCCTACCCTCTCTTCTTTGTTCATCTTTCAAAATAATATGAAAAGACAAAAATACTCAGAAGATTCTTCTAAAAAAAGAGTTATGTAAAACTATAATTTTATATACTAGAAAAAACAAGTATTTTGGAATCAAGGACTGTAGGGGGACACCGACCCCCTAAGTTTTTTGATACTATTATATATATAATAAAAATATATTTCGGATTTTGTGATATATAATATAAAAAGTGTAAGTGAAAATGTATGTCAGTTGATTGAAGCCTTAACTTGAAAGTTGTACCATATTTGTGTTTTAGTTTTGAACTCAGTTTGAATTTTCGTGACACTTCAATTATTTTTATATTTTTGGTCCCTCCATTTTTTTTGAAGGTTGGTTCCTTTTATTTGTGTTTTGCTTTATTTCGACTCTATTTAAAATAAAGAGTTAAGGTTTATAAGATAAGTGAAAAGGAACGGATAAAATATTATTCCCTTTATTCCTAAATGATTGTCATATTTTGAGAGAATGACTAAAATATCCTTACCAAAATGTTAAAAATTTCGAAAAATCAAGAGTTGTACCAAAAAACGTGTGAGTGACCAAAAGTATACATAATACCTAACATGAGTGATCGAAAGTATACAAAGTTATATTAGGGTGATCGACTAGTATTTTTTAACAAACGTGAGCGATCGATGAAGCCATTTACTCTTTTAATTTCAATGTAAATATGGTTTACGTTATCAAAATATATCATTCCAAAAAGATAATCGAAATTATATATTTCATGTACCTATTTAGTATATGTATCCATATTTGTTAAGCAAATTGGTACAAGTTATCTAAAAGGTAAATAAAACTTATATAGTTGTTATAAAAACTTATGTAGTTGACAATAATGAATTTATTTCAATAAAATGGTAAGTATTACTTAAACTGAACTAAAAGAATAAGTCTCTTATAAAGTGTCAAAATGTAGTAATTTGTAATTTTGGGCGTTAATGAACCAAAAACTTAATGTGTTAGATAAAATGAATTAGTGTGAATTTAAAGTGCGTTAAAAGTCTAGATGAAATGTAAAAGAATGCTTTAACAAACAATACAAAACTTCAAAGTGAATTTTGTTCTACCACATTGGAGAGGTGGGAGCAAAATCATCACTTATAAGAAGGCTCCTCAAAGGCTTGGTAAATATGTACTACTATTATTTTAAGGCCTCTCATACGGGTGTAAATTTTGAAATTGAGCAATGAATTGCCTGACAGTGTTACAAAAATATTATGACAATAATTAGTACTCAATAATTGTTCATAAACGTTTTGATTGTCTTTTGAATTGACAAAGCATTTACATAAGGAAGTCTCCATTTTCAGCATCCACACTTGAACAAAATTACACACAGTACGCAAGAAAAGAAAGCACATTCTCTCTGGAATTAGGCTCGAGTTTTCTATTACTCAATTCCGTTCAAATCTCCGCCAATCGGATCAAATGGAGCAAAACCACACCTAATCCTTCTAACACCCCACTAATTGACCAACTAAGACTCACTTAGATTTTATTAGATGGAAGAATCCCTAAGCTATTTGGTGGATGAAGAATAGTCACTAATACCAGGGGCGTAACTAGGGGGCGCTCGCCCCCCCTAGGTTTTTCGATATCGTTTATTTTATATGCGATTTTTTTGAATATTCGTGATATATATAATAAAAAATGTAAATAAACTAACTGTAAGTGTAGCTTAATTGGTTAAAAAAAACCTAAACAATAAGTTAAATAGTGGGTAGTTGGTTTTGGGTTGGGCTACTTCTCTTATTGAGCCAATGAATGTCACACAATTGTTATGAGTGTTGTTTGGATTTGTTGGATCCGGAGAAATTTACATCTCTCATTGAAAAATTGTCACGAATCTTGAATGTTTTATCTAATCGTCTTTCATTTAAATTTCTTTTATATAGCTAATATTCTTATCAAGCTCGACTTGTTAAAATGTATTTTACCCATATAGACTAGTTTGTATTATGTATAGATTGTCATATCAAATCAATCATAAAAAAGAAGAGACCTTCATTTATGTGTTATGCACTTCATTGAGATATTTCCATACTATAAACTATAGTTAAATACTTATTGCTATTATCTATTAAGAAAAATGTCTATGCTCTGTTTAATGATATTTAAGCTTTTCTTTTTTTCTTCTAATTTTGTTTTCCACTTCATGATGATGTCGACTCCAAGGCAGATGGAATATTTTGTCCCTGTTCAAACGACATTGCTCTAACTCCCTCCCCCCCCCCCCCCCCCCCCCTCTGATCCCTCTATATAAGCACTCATCCACCCCTCCAAATGACTCATCAAAATAACCTTAAAACTACATTCCATTTTACTACAATATTATTTTGTATTAATAACTACATATATAGCAAGGGAGAGATCTAGAGAGGGGGAGAGAGAGATCTAGAGAGGGGGAGAGAGAGATCTAGAGAGAGAGGGGGGGAGAGTTCACAAAGAGGGAGGGAGGTAGAGATATATAATGTTTATTTATATACTCACCTTTCTCCTCACTCTAGTTCTATTTCTATATACCCTCTACAAATTTGCAAATAATGAGAACAAAAACATTAAAAAATCATCAAGAAAAGCAATTCTCCCCCCAGGTTCAATGGGGTGGCCTTACATTGGAGAAACCATTCAACTATATTCTCAACATCCCAATTTCTTCTTTTCAACTAGACAAAGAAGGTAACACTCTTTATTTCTTTTATGATAATAACTTCCCTCTTTTTATTTCTTAATCTTTCTCCAAAAAATGTGAAATTGTCACACTAACGACTCTTACGCACCTCTGTCTTGAAGTGCATTTTTAGTCCTTTTCCTACATAAGCCTACTTAAACTCAATAGACCATATATGTGATCATCTATACTCTATCCTATAATCAATTTGTTGAAAGCTTTCATATATTCAAAGTCATACCAAAATAGCTTTAATTGGTGTTATACTAATTCAATTAAGAGTCCTCTCTAGAGTTATAAAGATTGTTGGTGGAAACTGAGCGAAATCTAAATTTTCAACTTTCATCTCGTTGTTATCCCTAAAATGGGCTATTGGTCATCATTTCATCACTTTATAGTAAAATGGTTGTGTAATTTTTAGATATGGGGAGATATTCAAGACTCGAATTCTTGGTTACCCATGCATAATGTTGGCAAGCCCGGAGGCGGCTCGGTTTGTATTAGTGAGTCAAGCTCAATTGTTCAAGCCTACATATCCCAAAAGCAAGGAGAATCTAATAGGCCCCTCGGCATTGTTTTTCCACCAAGGTGATTACCATCAACAAATCAGGAAGCTTGTGAAGAGGTCTTTAAGTCCTGATACAATTCGTAACCTTGTCCCACAAATAGAGTCCATTGCATTGTCCTTGATAAATTCATGGACCGATGGTGTTCCAATTAATACTTACCAACAAATGAAAAAGGTTCGTTCCGTTTTCGGAAGAGTATCTCGATAGTCTATTATATTTCGTTAAGATTTTGATACGAGCACTGTCTTTTTTCCACGTTTTATAAAAAAAAAAAAATTGTTAATGTTTTGTACTAGACGATGGCTTATTAAAACAATCATTACGTACGTATGCCAAAATAATAGTTCTACTACTACTTTAAATGTTAACTCTTTATCAATCTATTGCCTACAACCTAACTTAATGTTGTGTCGTTTTCTATAATTGTATGATGATTCAATTATTTTCACTTTTTACTAAAAATGGGTAGACATGAAATTTCATTTAATCACATCATTAATTAATGATTTGAGTAATTAATTGACAATTCATCAAATTTTCTGACATTTGTATAATTTCCTGTTGTCAGTTCTCTTTTGAAGTAGGTATTCTCTCTATTTTCGGTGATTTGGAGGTCCATCTCAAGGAAGAATTATACAAAAACTATAGTATTATAAATCAAGGTTACAATTCCTTCCCCACAAACTTACCAGGAACTTCTTACAGAAGTGCCCTAAAGGTGATCATCTATTTTCTACATTCAAAATTATACATTAATTGAAAAAATTAAATTCGCTTTAAGTTCGATTATGACAATATAATAGTCGAGTCACAAATTATGTTCTTAAACTCGAAGTATAAGAAAATCAACTTATGTAACTATAATTGTTTGGCATTACATGATGTACGTTTTTAGGCGTACAATATATAACGTAACCAGAACAAATATACTATATCGGAAGTGAAAAATGAAAATCAACGGTAACAGAAAAAAAAAATCCACTATTTTAAATGGGATAGATCTATTTGTATTATCAAGTTGTGTAATTAATTAGTTCACTAAATTTATTTCTTGTGCCTTGAATCTTTATAGGCGAGGAAAAGGATGGTTGAAATTCTTGGAGAGCTAATAAAGAGCAGAGAAAATATGGAAATTGAGAACAACAACTTATTGAGTGGGTTCTTGAATTTGAAAGATAAGGAAAATAGAGGTTTAATAATGCTGGATGAGAAACAAATAATTGACAACATTATTGGAGTTCTATTTGCTGCCCAGGACACAACAGCAAGTGTTATTACATGGATCCTCAAATACCTCCATGAAAATCCCAAACTTTTAGAAATTGTAAAGGTAATTCAAACTAACTATATATTTTCTTTCTTATAAAATAATAAAATACATGTTCAAAATCATAATATTCGATGTGACAACTTTCCAACATGAGTAATAATAAGCACTATTTTTTGGATTTAACCGAGCTCTCGATTATTCCGCTATACTTTTATTTTGTGAGATATTTATTGGCGCACTTCTATTATTTGTCTACTTTACAAATTCTAATTAATTTGTGATGGTCGTCAATCTCACACGTTGAAGTAGTTTGATTTAATGTTATTGTTGTATATATGTACTGTGCAGGCAGAACAAAAGACAATTCAACAATCGAAGGACAAAGAAGATGGTAAATTAACATGGAAACATACAAGGAACATGCCAATCACTTACAAGGTAATGTAATGTGTGTCTCTCTATACCTTAGTTTTACAAATTCTCAAATTAAAAATAATGTTAAAGGCTATAAGTTAGTTAATAAAACTACATCATGTAATTATTTAAATGTGTTCTTCAATTTATTAATACTAACAATAAGAAGGTTTTGTTAGCAGGTTATGTTGGAGAGCTTAAGAATGGCAAGCATTATATCTTACACGTTTAGGGAAGCAGTTACTGATGTAGAATACAAAGGTATGTAATAAGGACTAATTACAATTTGAGTTTTGAAACAAATATAAATAAATTTAAGATAAATTTTTTTTATTGCTGATACTATACACTCTAATTCCTTACCAGGTAAGCTATATCTCGAGGCAATTACAGACATTCTTACACATATGATGTATAACATATATATGAGCATGCATTAACACACATCCTTATAAATAAAACATGTATCATGAGTTTAAATAAGTATAACAATAATCGTTTTATCTAAACAGTATAACATATGATACAAACTGCTTTTCCGATAGTAGATTGAACTAAATTGAAGTATTTTCAGGGTTCTTGATTCCAAAAGGTTGGAAGGTAATGCCTTTGTTTAGGAACATTCATCACAATCCAGAGTTCTTCACCGAACCTCAAAAGTTTGATCCCTCTAGATTTGAGGTATATATGGCTTCCACATCTATATATTATTTGCTTCATTCTTGAAAAACATCTCCATTTTCTATTTATAATTCCTAATGGAAAATGGACTTAATAGGTTGCCCCAAAACCAAACACATTTATGCCATTTGGAAGCGGGGTACATTCTTGCCCAGGAAATACTCTTGCCAAGCAGGAAATACTCATTATCATGCACCATCTGCTCACTAAATTCAGGTATCTATATGCCCCTTTTCTCATAATAACGACCGTTATTGCTATGGTTTATTAATAATACGATTGATCATTTTTTTATTAGTCTACATATATACTTAATTTTAATGAAAAATATTACACGTCAACAAGATGTATCATCTTAAGACGAAAATACAAAATATTTGTCATTAATAATAAACAAAAAAAAAACTTAATAAACAATAATCAATGCGAAAATTTGTGATGATTAGTGACGATTTTGGGCTTATTTTTTGTTTGATTTTTGCATTGAATTTGAAGGTGGGAAGTTTTAGGATCTCAAAGTGGGATTCAGTATGGACCATTTCCGGTCCCATTACAAGGACTCCCAGCCAAATTTTGGAAAGAATCTAGTACCTGAACAAAGGCATTAGGCATGGCCTGCTTTTATGAGTTTATCTCATTATTTTGTATCAAATCTAATTATTCCCTTACAAAATCGACTATAGGGACAAAAGTGTCTCTATTGTCTTTCAACATTATTCATCATCATAATCAAGAAATTTACTTTTTTATATTTCAATTTTTGTGAACCTTTGTAACTAACAATTTGAACCATATGGGTTGGTAACTAATGATATTTATGTATCTGATTTTACATATATACTTGCCCTTGAGGCATAATTTATCTGGTAATGAGCTTGATTGTCAAGTATCATAACCTTATTCGTCACTTTACGGAGCATGAGTTCGACTCCCATAAAGATCGAATCTTGTGATGAAGTGGTTACAAGACAAGTTCTAGTCCCGTTTCAGTCGAGGCACATCAACGATATGCCTCGTTTGTGTACATTGTTTGTTTTAATTAGTTAACCATGAGACGATCTCTAATAAAATACAATAGTTCATTGAGTAATTGCCAATTGGAGTTGAGCACAAATTCCAATATGCATTAGTGAAATGAAGAAGTTCGTATTCTACATATTCCATCTTTCCAGAAATAATGATAGACAGAGGGTAATGGGCACAAGAGTAGAAAAAAGATGACTAGATCTTTCTAGGATATTATTTGTGCCTTTGTTAGTGCCATCTGTCACCTGAATCGTTCTCACATCCAAAGGGAGGGCCACGTATTACTTAGACCCCGATTGGCATTTGGGGGGTAGGGTATGATGCTCTAGGCTGTCACACACTAGTAAAAGCAAAATACTTTGTTCACCACATTTATGCTATCATATCAATTGTGATTACATGCATCTATTTTTACGACGCTAACGGATGTTTCATGAATTCGATATTTTAATATAAAAATAATAACGATGATATCATAAACGAACATGTCCCGTGAAAATTAGAGTGTGAAAGTAACATTTACCTTGCTTAATTCAAAGTGGTTGTCTGAAAATTTTACGAGCGCCGTTCAATTCTTATTTCTACGAAATATTTTCAGACACTAAAGTGACAACTTCTTTATGGTCACTGTATAGAGAAGAATAGGTTATTCCTAAATCAAAATCAAATCAAGTTGTAAGGGAAGGAAAATATTGAGTAAGGCATAGAATTGGCTAAGCATTTTATTCGAACAAATATAGAACCCGAATGGATGGTATCGAGTACACTATGGTGCAATGACACCAATCATAATCAACAGAAGATCACTCCAGATAAAGAATCTGCTTGTTTGAGTATCACTATGGTGCAATGACACCCTCGTCGCTCTTTAAATAGACGTATCCTATATAGGGTTCAGAGTTCACAATATCGTTGACAATGTACGAAATTTTGTTTCCTTACCCTACCCCAGCAATCATTCAATACAGGCGCTAATAAAACTCGAAGGGGTGGGCCAGAAGAAAAATGAGATGATAGTTGCGAGAAACTACATTATTCAATGTCATGGGTAAAGCGGGGCAAAGGGAGCATGTCTCGAGCAGGAGAACAGTGATTAACCAGTTTAACTTGGGACATCTTGCGAAGCACGAGCAGTGTACTTTTGAATGGCTGCAAGGATCCTTTCTTTATCCCTTGTAGGAAAAGCTTCTAATAGCACTCCATTTTTGTAGAAATGGAAAAGAGGCACAGACTGCACAAACGAAATTAGTTCTAAGTTCAAATATAACTATTTCAGATAGAACCAGTAAAATACTGCATTGCCCTAAAAGAGACACTCTCAGGTAAGACAAAAGCGTATGAATACAAGCCATTAGCAAATCAACAAAACAACGAGCCATTAAAGGGGGTTAAGCTCTGCTGTGCGGTGGTTGAGGGAGCTACTCAGATCGAGTTGGCCGGGGCTTTGGGGTATGCTTGTGGACAGGGTAATGGGACACTAATATTAATGCAATATAACCTGGGTCGGGGTGTTACAAACCGAACTCTCTGGTATGGCATGCTAGTTATGCATTTAGTTATTACTGGTCTCAGCTAAAATATCATTCAGGGGAATAATAGACGCATGTATTCACGATATTTTACTGGGCAGGCAACCAGATTAAGTGTCAAAAAATAATCTAAAGAGAAATTAAGAGTCCTTCGTGGGCTTTACCCTAATCCTCAATCTTTCAGCAACCTCGGACTCCTCATCATATTCGTCAATCACCTGTAACAATTAGCAGCACCAAGCATCTATCAGAATATACATTAAAGAGGGTAAACCACATTCTGGCTGATATCTTATTTGCTCAATTCGAAGGCATCAGCTTCTTGGATAAACATGCTCTTTGAAAAAATATCGCTATATGCAGGTTATAGTTATCCATAGAAAATTTCAGACTAACTTGAAGATCATAAAATCACTTAACTTGCATAACCTATAAGATAAATTTTGCATTACTAAATAACAAACTAATTATTGTGCACTCCATACAAGAGACCAACCAAAGAAAAGCTCACATTATGTTTTAAGAAGATAACTGGTGCATCCTCGTCACCAGATCCCCTGCATAATTTGGAAAATCCTTGCTCTATATACTTGCAGCTCCCACAAGAAGTTCTATAGAAGTCGACGACGACCAAAGATTCTTTTTCCTTGGCTTTCTCCAGCAATTTAGTAAACTCTTCATCGGTCTTAAACTCTCTTACACATTCAACAGGACAAAGATCATCATCATCAAGTAAATCCTCACCATTATCAGTAACCATACTATTTACATCAGAAGAGCGGACTTTGAAGTTCCCATTAGCGATGTGAAGCCCCACTTTCAGAACTTTATGCTGAAATTTGAGTTTTAGACTGCATGGCATGCTAATACCTTTACCTCTACGAAAGTAGGATAATACATGACCACATCTATACGATAATTGTTTACTACTCATCCTCCCATACCCAAGAGGGATTCGCTTATAAGAAATACTCTTCTGCATGAAAGGATGTAGGTGAATTTATATCATCTGTGACTAAGTATCCTCAATTTCAGCTCTACCACTCAATGTTCTTTCACATGCTCATACGATCAATTCCTAGAATTCATATGCCCACATTTCGAACGTTTGGAGATTTTAATTTATACCCCTGAATCCCTGAGAAGTACAAAAGAACCAGAGTTCAATTCACCAAATTCAACTAAAATAAGGAAATCTAAAATGAAACCACACTGATCTAACTGAAGCATATATCTACTACCCCCTCCTTCCCTGCAGTTAGGCACCTTCGATTTTGCTTTGTAGGAATGCATGACCTTTTTTGAATCAAAATGTTCATATTTGTAGTTAAGTACATTGAAAATACTATTTATGGACCAAATGTGATAGAACACACTCAATTTGAACCGAAAAGATTGACAAGTTTAAACTTTGGACTCAATTTTTCTTGTATATGTTGTATAATATATGGTGAAAATATATCAAAGATAGTATTACAAATCAAAAGTATGTGCATTAAGGCCGCAACGTTCGGTGAAGCAGAATTGTACAAATTGGAAACTACACTTTTGATCAATTCTATTGAGGCATATGGTACAAGAAAAACAACAGTAAATGGAGTATAAACTAAAGTGATGCTTAAATAAACTACATGATTTATTGAATCAAGATGCAAGAATAATACATAAACAAACAACACAAACTAATGTGTACTACACTTTATTGACTCTTTAGTTCAAGAATGCTTCTTGCCACCCACATAACTTCATTTTCAACTAAAATTAGCATATCAATATTAAAATATGTAACAAATATTTCAGTTCAACACTTCAACCATAATTATTGAATTCTTTTTGCAACACACATAACATTGATTTGAATAAAAAAAAAAACAGAACATACTACTATCATTTCTAACAAAAGTATTTGAAATTGAATACTGGACAATCTTTTTGGGACATTTTGAAGGTTGAGTTCAAGAATGCTTACCCCACGTCTGTGTGAAGTTGGTAGGCGAAGGCTGGTGAAGGAAGAAGATGATCTGTGTTAGAAGTAGAAGTTTGAATTGGCATTATTACATTCACACATTGTTGATTACTCGTCGGATGAAATATTCAAATTGCATATTGCTCCCTAGATTGGAGAATAATTATGTGTGGTCCCTCAATACTTTTTATATACTCCCTCCGTCTTAAAATAGTTGACGATATATCAATTTGTACAACTATTAAGAAATAGTGTAATTTTACTAGGATGCCCTAATTAATGAAACAGTATAAGAAATAAATGACAACTTATATTTAATGGAAGATGCATATTACTAGATGATTACATTTTACTATAAGAATTTAATAGGGCTAAAGAGGAAAATCTATCTAAATATTGTATTGAAAATTGAAAATGTAAACTAATTTGAACAAAAAAATAATGTCAAAATGTCAACTATTTTGGGAATAGAATCAATTAAGTCAATAGAAATGATACGTTCATTTAAGGCGCCCCGCTTGACTAGCCCATCACCCAACAGAGGAGGTGAATCCGGGATGTGCCTCTAGCGGCTCGGTGCTCCACCTCAAGAGTGCCCAGAGAGGCTGGGTAACCATCCACAAGCAGATCCTCCCTTGAACAAATGCAGAGTTACTCATGCACCTGCCGTGGATCGAACCCACACACTTGTAGAGAAGCACACTCTTATAGTGAAACCCCTTACCATTTGAGCTATGCCCGTGGGCATCAATTAAGTTAGGGGTATGCACGGTTCGGTTTTGGACAAAAAAAAAAGAACCGAACAGACATCATCGGTTCTACGGCAAAGGTTCGGTTCTAAACGGTTCGGTTCATATCGGTTCCACGTCGGTTCCTGTTAGGTTTCGGTTCTGGGCCTCGTGTTTTGGACCTAAATTTGAGCCCACTTTCGGCTTTGAGATTTTAGGTTTGTTCGTTCCTAGCTAATATTATTATTCATTTTGGACTCAAATCTTAGTGTGATTAATATTGTTTTATATTAAATGTAACTCATAATTAAGTTCCAAAGATATATCTACTCTATATAAGTTTAACGAGCTCCTTTTAAAACTAATTTTGAAATTCGTATACATATTCGTCGCACGGTAACACTTTTTAAATATATCTATGTATCCATATATTATTAGCTTAAAACATATTCACTTATCTATTATTATATCATACTAACAATAAACAATGTTGAATACTCTCGCCAATTATCCTTTGGTAAACTTAATTTTTTCTACATAAAATTAGTCATCGGTTCGGTTCGGTTTTTATCGGTTCTCCCATAAGCGGAACCGCATCAGTTCGGTTCCCTCAAAGGCGGAACCGAAATCGGTTCGGTTTCGATCGGTTCCAACAAAATCGATTCTTTTCGGCTCGGTTCCGACTCGGTTTCGGTTTTCCTCCACACCCCTAAATTAAGTCATTAGATTGTTGAGATATTTGGAAGAAGGACCCTCCCCCATGTTCTTTTAATTTTTGCCCCCCTCTATGATTTATTTCATTTCCCTATCCCTCTTTAATGATTTGACTAAATTGCCCCCCCCCCTACACACACTTTTTCTTCCTAAACTCTATCTCGTCAGTCGTCACTCTTTCCTCCCCCATTATTTTTCTTGATTCTTGAGACACACTTTCAGGAGAAAATCCAAAATCAAAATTCGAAAAAATGGTTCTCATGAGATCGATATATCGCTCGATTGCTCGCAGATCTCTTGGTTTCTCCACCGCTTCCACCTCCGCATCCAACCATCATCACGGCGCCGGAGTTATCCGCCGCCTCCATTCTTCATCCTCTTCAGTTCTCACTTCTTCCGGTAATTCCCTATTTTTTTATTCCCGTAAAGCTTGTCTAGTTTTGACTTTTGGTTGCTGGGAACTAATAAACTTCATTTTACTTCTATTTGAATCGAAATTATCATGTTAACACTCTCTTTGTATCAATGTACCTGATTGCTTAGAATAAATTATTCCATCAAATATTTGATTGGTTTCAAAAAAAATCGATAACTTTATCATTATGTCCTATAAAGTTCCGAATATAGTCTCAATTGCCATCCCTCTAGTTTTTGTTTTTGTTTTATAGTTAACGTTACAATTATTCCCAACCCTCTCCCCAGCACGAGATTCGAACTTTTGAACTCATGGATGAAGGGTGCTAGGTCAACCGCTAGATCAATCGATTTTCTCCCAACCCTCTAGTTAACAAAGGGCAAAAGAGAAACTTTTTATACATACAATCAAATATTATTTATACCCAGGTAATAGAAATATACTAGTACTTCGTATTAGGAATCTAGAAGCTGAAATGAGCTTCGGTTTAGATGGTAAAATTATCTCATGAAGTTTGGTTTTTGACTATGGTGTATGTTATATAATTCGACCTTTGATTAAGCTAGCAAAATTATTCCGTGAAGTTTAGATTTCGACTATTTGATGTAATGTAACACATTTGACCTTTACTTTTTTGAGTTTATTGGTGGAAGTTTGAGTGAATGTTCAGTTAATAGGTGCTAGTTTACTATCTCTATGTTCTATTTAGCATCTATAGACTATAGGGCTATGCTATTAGCTCAATGATAATGCCAGAGTCCGTTAGTACCTTTTTTTCGTCAAACACATTTTACTATAATATGACATGATTCCATAGTTTTTGTTACATAGCGTCATTATTGTAGGAATACTGGGAACATTTGATAATTGATGACAATAATTGTAAGGTAGAAAGGTTTTAAACAGAAATAAATTAACATTTGTCTAGATGTTCTCTTTTTGTGGTCTAATTGTTAAAATTGGTATCTGTGATCATGTTGCTGATTCGTTCATCTATGTTTGAACTATTTTTCTCTTATGAGAAGAATGTGATATTTTTTAGGTTACGTCAATTTTCTTCTGTATGTTGAATTCATTGTTGCGAAGTCTATATCGAGGTAGACTAGATCAACCTGCTTATCTGAATATATCTCGCTTTACTAGAAAGCGAGATCCATGGTGGTTTCAGGGTTGTGCCTCAACTTGATATACTTGGCATTATTTGTCAACAGAATTCCGACGTCCTCTTGCCGTGGGAACTGTGAGTAAGCGTTTTTTCAGTGAGGATGTTAACCGGATGCCTGCCATAAATGACCTGGAAATCGGACGGGCTCTTAAAGACTTAATTGCTGCAAGCTGGGATGAGCTCCCTGATGCGGTTGTTCATGATGCAAAGAAGGCATTATCTAGAGATACTTCTGACAAGGCTGGTCATGAAGCTTTAGCTAATGCATTGCGAGCAGCAGAAGCGGTTGAGGAGTTCACTGGAAGGCTCATCTCATTGAAAATGGAAATTGATGATAGCATTGGGATAAGTGGGGAGGTGACTTTAACTTTTAGTACATTTGAACTTTATTTTGTGGCCCTTTCATTCACGTGGTCTGACAAGTTTTTAAATCTCACAGGATGTAAAGCCCTTACCAGAAGAATGTGTCAATGCATACCGCGTAATTTTGCAACGATATTTTGCATACCTGCAGGCCTTTGGTCCAGATGAGAATTATTTGAGGAAGAAAGTTGAGAATGAAATTGGTACACGACTGATATACTTGAAAATGAGGTGCAGTGGCCTTGGTTCAGAGTGGGGAAAGGTATAACCTGTCCAACCAACCCTTGTGGACTCAGTCTCTTACCATACCTTGCATTAGAACACGTTTGTAGATCATAGAGGATTCTTCCCTACAGTAAAAAAAATATACTATTATACTTGCTCCAGCATCACTATATAAAGACAATAAATCAAGAATGTTTTACTATCTTAAATTGTGCATCTTCATGGCACTTTCACATAAATGAAGTTTCCCTGTGAATATACTGATATGATATTGTTTGTTACTGGATGAATTTGTGATCCAAGCCTTCACAGTGTTTATTGTCACTATTTGAATTTCTTATCTGATTGCTGCCTCAACGAACACAAGTGGTGCACAATGGGTGCACCTTCTATTCTTTCTTCTTTCTCTGTCGATGCTCTTGTTGACTGTATGCTTTCAATTACAGGTTTCTGTTCTTGGGACTTCCGGAATTGCTGGTTCATATGTTGAGCAAAGATATTGATCTGAAATCTGGACACAACGCTACCAATTATGTAGCTATTTCCTCTAGTAGTCGGAACCATATGTGGCGTAGGACATATACAACTGCTTTTAGGTTGTGTTGTTTGGGTTTCTGTTGACATGTTATCTGAAATTTTCATTGTCAGCATAATAATATCCTTAATTATTGTAAGGTGAACAAGTTTACCATCAGTAATAAGCTACTTCATGTTTTCTTGCAACCTTATTTAGTCTCAACTTGTTTTTGAAGTTTTATTGAGTAAATGGTGAGGTTTTTATGTTGGTATGGCAATATTAGTTATCTTCTTATGAAGCTGCTAATTTTTCTGGAAATTTTTTTTTTTTTTTTGATAAATAATTCTTGTCATAAATTAACAATTGTTATGGCTAAATTCGCCAATACAAGAAGGAACCAAATTAGTAACACTATTTAAAGGACTAACAACATTGAAATCATTAATAACAAAATCTTGAAGATCTTGAGGGCAACTCACATTTGTCGGCATCCAAAAAATATTGCAGCATTTCTTTGATTCATTACTGAGCAAAAGCATCAAATCTTCATCCTGGTGAATGGAATGAAAGTATCTAAACCAAACCTGCGAAATGAAGCTATCAGTAACAATAAAAAAGGGTGTGATTGTCAAGTCTGGAAGTGCTTAAATCTGCTTTCCTTCTCCCTTTGTTCCTATAAAATCGTTCAATTTTTAAATTTTATGCATATATATATTCAAAATTTTGAACTTGGAACACATTTCAATGTATTGTAACATTTTATGATAAATTTATCAAAATATAATATTTTCACCCTACATTATTATCGGCATTATTATTATGTTGACAGAAATCAATGTTATACGAGTCAATTAAGACATAAAAGCTTGTTCGTTTTGACTATTGAAAAAACCAAATTTGACATATTTTTCAGAACAAAAAATAAGTACTACATTTTATCTATCCTTAACCTCAGCTTAACAAACATGCACTAGGCAGTAGTTTGCGAAGAGGATTGAACAAGCTCAAATAAGTTACCAAAAGATCAAAGCCAAAACGCCTGAAAATTGCCAACATAAACGTTAAATAGCTAACGTGCTCATAAGAATTGCGTAGCCTAATCAATTCCACAAGATTACCATGGGATCTATGGAGTACATAACACCGTCAAGGGAAGAACAACAAATAGAAAGTAAAATCGACGATACAAGGAAGTTCAAACGAGGTCAGAATGTAGTTTGCATGATTCTTCCCTCTACATCTAGAAGACAACAGTATCAATCATGGTTCCCAAAGTCTGGATTATATTTGCGGACATCAAGTTTGAAACATGTTCTTCAAGATGTTTCTTGGCATCTTGTCGTCCTACATTTGCAATCGCCAACTTCTCTGGTGACAACTCATCCTCTTCTTGAACTGCTTTATTGTATTTTATTGCAAGATTAAGCATTTCCTGGAAGAAGAAGAAGAGTAAGTATGGTTTAGTGATGATGACTGTGAACAGCAAAATCATTACAATTTTGATGCATTTAAAATATGGCAATTGGATACATCAATATGCAGAGGTACTACTATAAAGGATAAAAAGATGTATATTAATAAGTACAAAATGTTGTAAGTAAGAAACTTGCCTGTACTGTCTGTTCATTGGTCTTGGAATGAGTGTCAAATCGTTGAAGAGTAAGCCCATCTGTCCATTTCTTCTTGTGAAGATTTAGCAACATCTTCTCCTCGAGTTCATTCTTCCTATAGTTTATAGCTATAGAGTAATAATGTCTGTTCAAACCATGGATCAATGCCTGCAAAAAAATATGGAGGCATTAGAGATTCTAAAATATGGTAAGAGATGACGATGAAATAGTATAGTATTTACTCCTCACTTGGATAGAAGGCTTGTTAAGATGTCCAAGGTTGGATGTTGTTTGCCTTGGCTCCTGCCCAAGCATCATAGTTTGGGGGTTAATTAGACGAAAAGCATCAATGACAACCTTTCCTTTAACACTTTGAATGGGATCCACAACTACAGCCACAGCTCTTTGGTTTAAAGCCTCGAAACTCTGCACATTAGCAAAACTGAGTTTATCAATGGCATAAATTGTAACAGATAAAGGAAGCTACGCAATCATGTATGCAACTCAGGAAATTGTCTCCTCTGAATGGATTAGAACAAGAGCATATTGACTTTGGATAAGATATGGTAAACCAAAAACATTTTCTCATGTAGACATGGGATGATATTTCTTATTAAAATGCTTATAATAGATATTATACTCCACAAACTACATAAAATAAAGATTTGGAGTACTAGAAAAGAACAACTTAATCTGTTATAGAAGAATATGACTCAGTGATATCTCAGAGTCGCAAAACTTTTACATTTATTATCAAATGCTCAGACATGGGTTGTATTCCCCTGCTGAATGCGTAGGTATGAAAACTGAGATTAGATGAGTATAACCATATCTTTTAGAAAATATATGAATTGACACAAGACAGAAGGGACAAAAGCTGTCACGATGGTGGCCACTTCAATGGCAGAACCACCTGTCCTCACAATACTAAAACAATTTAAAGTTACAAAGATGTTTATTAAGACATGAACTTGGAAAAAGTGATCAGCGTTATTGTAACTACAGGGACCAAATGCAGCATCACTTTTATGATGAATCTAGATAACAAAACCCAATACAATAATAAATATAGAAGAGAACAACCTGCTGGGTGTTGATGTCCACTCCAGAGAGCCAACAACCGAATCCAGGATGTGAATGGTACCAACCAACAACCATCTCAGGCCTGCGACAACAATTATGTTAACATTCCTATTTGATGCCAACAATAGGAGTACGGGGCACTCATCAGCAAAGCACAAACCTAGAGACTGTAGAACAGGCTAATGAGGCCCGAGTGGTCTTGCTAACTTCTAAGACTCAAGTATCAAAGAAGCCAAAATGCAGGAGTACAGGCATATATCATAAGAAATCAAATATTTTTCCACAATTAGCAACACCAGAATATAGTCTTCATTGTTAACATTCCAAAATGCATGAATACAGGTTCGGGTGGAGGTGTGTAAACAGATTGCAACAACATTATTGTAATTATCAATCCAGCGACACTTAAAGGTGCTGCAAATATCACATTCACAGGTCGGTTAGCAACATTACTGTTGCTAATTTATCAACAGTTTAAAGTCGTTTTTGCCAGACATGTTTGACACACCATTGATTATAGTACCTCCAAAAGGTAAAATGGTCCATCGAAAAGGTTGGTCACTGAAAAAGCACCGACATACATCCCAATATTCATCATGCTTTAGAGAATGTATTTTTTATGACAACTTTCTGCCTGATTGTATGCTTGAGTACTTTAAGATTATCCTTAGATACCCAATTGACAAGTAATGAATAGAAGACAGTGAGATGCTAGACCTAGAGAACATGCAATTAGGTGATGAAGGGCCAAAATTGAGTTGTGAGGGTACAAATAGGACGCAGTGCAGTTAATCAAGCCTAAATCGAAGGGGTCCAAAAAAATGAAGGTGCTGACTCTATGATAGTCAAATTAGCATAAAGAAAAAAAAAATGTTGTCTTTCGAAGATAGAAAGTAGTTTAAAGCAACTTAATTTATCAAAACTTAAGGCTTCAACATTTATAGTGCATCCCTTAAATTTCACCCGAGAACGTAAAATTAAAGAATCACTTAGTCTCGATCTTTGTTAATTTAACAACAATTAGGGACCAAAATAAGATTAAAAAAAACAAAAACAAGCTTTGCCTAAATAAACAATAAATGCCATTAGGTAATGCAGCATAACCTTTCAATAAATGGAAACGAATTAACGAACTTCATCAAATATGGACACAATATCAAAACCACTCACTTGAACTTAGCAAAGCTAATATCAGTTAACAGAAAGATGTATACCTTCCAGTTTGCTTAAGCATATCCAACATATTGGTCTGGAAAACATGATCAACAGCCTCAACACTAACTCCAGTACCACTTTGTGGCATTGCAAAAACATCAACAACACGCACAGTGTACTCGTCTACAAACTCCCCCAGCATCAAGCCCATCACTTCCATCGGCACCCCCGCCCTACCTAATATGAGATTATACACCACAAAACAAATAATTACAACCAAGCTTACATATTTAAGTTCCAGAAGCAATACGAGTGCAGCCACACAGAACTAATTCAAGTGTGCACCTTCCAAAATCAAGGCTGACGCAGGAGTTTACATATGTAAAATATACACTACGCTGCACCTACCTAAGTTCAAAATTGTAAAGTTTGTATTAAGTAGTCCACCCTCCCAAGCGAACTTAAGTATATAACTTATACAGATTAATATGCACCACAACAAAGACAATTAAATGATACACTCTCCATCCCAAAGAAATTGTCATGTTCTGAATTTTGATCGTCGACTTCTTAAACTTTGAATTCAAATATTTGTGTATGTTGTACAACAATTCATGATAAATATATCGAAAGGCGATATTTTCCGCATACTTAATAATTATTAAATTGTTAATTTTGATCCAAAGACATAAGTGCTCTTTGAATGGAGGGAATATATCGCAACAAGTTGATTGAGCTTATATGAATCTATATAATTACTAACTACTACAGTAAGTCTAGTGGCCACCACTCAACGCGACTAACAAAACCCCAAGTTAATCGAATAGCCTAGTGGAAAAGGCTCTCGCAAGAGACTAGGAGGTCTGGGGTACGAAACTTGCCTCATCGCTAATTTACAACAAAAAAGAGTACTTGATATGGCAAGTTCGACTTAAACAAAGCTATGTATAGTTACGATCTGCGTCTCACGAAATAGTCTAATTTGATTTTCAATGGTTAAAAGTTCAAAACTTACTTGGCCTTAATTAACACATATAAGTTTGATTTGAATCCAAAATATCACCATTAATGGTAACATACATTAAAATACTACTCCATCTTTTTTACATTTTTTAAAAACATTCGAGTAAAAAAAGGAAACAACGGAATTTAATATATGGAGGAGTTTTATATGGATGGAGAATCTAATTCAAGAAAAATAAAACAATATTAAAATATTATCTTTGGATATAATTTTCAAGAAATATTTTAGTTTCGAAACTAAAAAGTGAACTACAAAATTCAAAATTGAAGGATCTTTAAAAAGCGAGACAGGTAAAAAAGTACCGTGTTTGAGCATCTTGAGGAGAGCGAGAGATGAGATGTAAACTTGCTCCGATGAATCAAGTGTCGGCGAGTCCGCCGCTGGATGACCTAATCCGCCACCACTTCCGCCGCCGAACATCCTTTGCAATCTCTCCATTCCCGACATTCTGAGCAGAATTCTTGAGCAATACGAAAACTTGGGTTTTTTTAGAATAAGAAGAAAAGAGAGAGGTTTATATTAAGGTTTGAGGTTTTTGGAAGAAGAGGTCCCTGTAGTTTTATGTATATGCAAATGGGCTCTTCCAACAAGGGGAAATTACAGGATGGGCACGCTTTATTAGAGACATAAGAGTAGGGGTTGTGTATCAAATCCGAACTAAACCGAACTGAAAATAAGCTAAATTTTAGAAACGATTGGAAACTAACCGATTTTTGGTTCCATCTTTAACGAAACTGAACTGATGTTGGTTCGATTAATGAGAGGATTAAAATTGGACCGAACCGATGCCTAACTTTTTTTTAAAAGTAAGTTCAGTAGACTATAATTGTCGGGAGGATTTAAGTGTTTTCATTATTAATATAGTTTAAAAAGAGATGTAAATCTTGTTAAAGCTAATAATATAAAGAATACAAATATACATATAAAAAATTACACTATATAAAGAAATGTGTCTATAAATTGTCATAATTAATTTTAGGCTTAATTTCATCTGGGTACCTGAACTTTCAGAACTGTCTCAAATAGGCACCTGGTGACCTACTTGTTACAAAAAGGTCACCAGGTGCCGCCTATTTGGGAAAGTTATGAAAGTTCAGGTGCCCAGATAAAATTAATAATTTTAAAAGGAGTTCATTGACCTTATATGAGTTGGACTGAATTCAAATTTAATTTTGAAAAATAACAATATCATTTAAATTTAGACTTAGGCCAAAAAATAATCATATTAACCAAAAAAATGATGTACCCAAAAAATAGCCAAACACTGACTACCAAACCGAAATCGATCAGAACCGACTAGATGGTCACAACAATCACCTATATTGACAGTTGTGTTTCAAAACGTCTGTTTCAATCATCTATGTTTTAAAATATATCTTACTTGGACTCGCGCATTAAGTTTATTGTTAAGTGCGAGTTACTTCAAAATCAGGGATGAGTTACTTCAAAGTTTATGTTGACTTTTTTACCCCAAAATATATTAAAATAAATTACCGAAATAACCTTATGTACAAGTCACGTGCCCATTATATTGATATTATTAACACCGGATTGACATAATAGATTATGGACCAAAACATTTTGAAACATAAGTGATTGATAAAAACGTTATGAAACATAGATGATAAAGTAGAAAGAGTTTGTAAACATAGGTGATTGTTATGACGTTCCCCTATATAATAAGTTTACCATAGATAAAAACTATATTTATAATTATATCTACAATTTACATAACTCAGAAAAGAGATGAGGATTTTAATGAACAAAACAAATATGTACTATATTCATACTATAACATAGCTCCACTTCTCACTAAAAAAACAAAACAAAAAATGCACCCACATAAATCAATGCCACTGGAAACGCCTTACATATATGCATTGTGGCCATGCCTGTAGAATGTGTTGGGGATGCCACACCTATAGGAAGATGAGAAAACTTGACGACGCACATCAGTTTGTGCTAACTAGCCCTTGATAAATGTTTCTCGCTTCTGAAAGAGGGTCGATCTGATGAACTCCAGTTGCCCATATATTTTCCAGTGATGGAATCTTCATCTGATATTCTGCTATATATTTCTCCAATTTTTTCATATCAATATCATCCATTATATTACCTACAACAGTCTGCCAAGATAGACCACATTAGCAACATTGCAGTAATGTTGGATGTTAACGGAGCTTTTCAAAGCAGTACAACAGAAAGTTCAGCTTTGAGTTTTGTTTTTCATTATTTATTCTTATTATGGTACAAGCTAAGAAACATAATAAGAGGGTAGTAGTAAAACTAATAGAGGGTTGAACATAAACTATAACATTTGTGAGAAAGTATAAGGAAACCTAGCAAGCTAGATGCAAGATCAGTGCAAATCAGGCAAGCAGGTAATATGTGCAATTTACTTGAACAACGAACCTGATGCCTCCATCCAAGCTAGGTCACATGAAATGGTGATGTTTTCATTTGTCATTCGGAACAAAAAATAATTAAACCCATGCAATGTTCAGACAGTTAGAAATAGTGGTGAACTTACCTGAACAGTGCTAACAGAAGAATTAAGGATCAAGCGTCTTAGGATATTTTCATCTGAGAAGCTAATAATTTTTTCTGAGCTGACTGAAACCATAAGGTCATGGCTCAAAGAATCATGTACATATCCATCATTTTTTACTACAACCCTCCTATGCTTGTGTAAAATTTTATGTAGGCTACGCATAGTTGATCCACAAGCTTCCTTCTTTCCAGATTGCTTGGACGAATTCGTGTTACATGATTTGAATTGACAATTTTCAACACGAAGCTTGAGTAAAGCTGCTGCTCTCTCATGGTTAGCCCAGCAACAATAGGAGGATGTCCCACTATCTGTCATGATTAATCAATATAAGCTGAGAACTAACAATAAATTAAAGTATAGAACTTGAGATCTCTAATTCGTGGCAAAGAACATGTTCAGGGAACACTAACAGAAGGCAAAAGAGTTTTTTAAAATGAAAAGCATAGACGCAATGCTGACTAATGTGGAGATGGTGAATCAGGTTTTACTTCCTCGATAACTAATTTTAATACATATTCAACTTTATGAAGTTTTGCAATGTGGTTATAGGTATGACTTGTAGATTGTGATTGATATCAAATGAGGTTTCCTTAAGCATGTCAGAACTTGCAATCATGAACTTAGAATTCAGTTGGTACTCCTGACAACTTGGCCAATTGATAGATCATGAGTACATATATCTGACAATTATAGATTCATAAGAAAATCAACAAAGACTAATCTGTGTTCCCTCCATTCACTTTTACATGAAATTCTAGCTTTGTTACTTGTTAAAGACTAAATGACAATCTATGTTCTATAGTTTGTTCCACTTTTTCATGTTACCCATAAAATTTACACCATGTCAAAAGACGCCCAGTAGATGCATCAGTAAGATGATGTGCATCTATGATAGTCACAAATGGGCGTAGAGACAGAGGGAGACTGAAGAAGCATCAGAAACAAACAATACTATAATGAAGGACCCCAAGTTTAGGGGCTTAACTGAATAGATGCATCAGTAAGAAGATGTGCATCTACCGTAGTCACAAATGGGTGTAGAGACAGAGGGAGACCGAGAAGCATCAGACACAAACTATAATGAAGGACCCAGAGTTTATGGGCTTAACGGAATAGATGACCTAACATCGAGATGAATGGAGACATCATATTAATATAGTACTCCCAGCGACAAGGCTTTGCTTGGTTTATTTAATTTATGTTTTCAGCCAATTCATCCTCTGATATCAAACTGAGGGAATCCACTGCAACGGTCAACTTCCTAAATAAAATTAAACAATTGATTTATAAAGATATTAATATCGGACCGGATTCCACTTAAAAGTATATTAATCATACACAAGATATTTAACATGGTCCGTTGGAAAACTTAAATTAGATTAAGGATCTGGCGTATAGCAAGCACACAATTCCAAAAGCACTTTCAGGGCACTTCTCTTTAATCATTCATAATTTTAAGTTCCAACACAGATTGGAGATGATGAATGAGGAAAACATACCCAAGATAAATCCTGCTAGTATAATGTCAACAAATGATTCTGGATCACAAGATGTAGATTTTCTGGTCTTCTCCAATACCAGAACATAAACAGCCAGCACCTATCAGGAAAACATGCAAAAACTTATGTACCTTTCTCGGAGTCCTACTTACGAACTTACACATACAGGCTGAACATATTTGCATGGAAGCCTGAAGACCGGCATACCCGACAATGTAGTTGCAATGGCTGGTCCTCTGTATGCAATATTTCAGAATTTAGAACAAAAGGAGCAACTTCAGGAGATGTGTAACTGTCCCCATCACCAAATTTGTTCTGTAATGGACTTGAAGATTCGATTTCAATGAACGAAGCTGGTATCAGCATATAATCATTCTGTCCACTGTTACAACAACATTGTAAAATTATTAGGGAATGCTGGAAAAAAAACTCAGGAGACCAACAATTTGACGAGTAATTGTGCTTCAAAGCCAGTCTACAAAATTTGCTGCAAAGAGAATGTAGTATAGTATTCTCACAGCAGAGGGCAACTTATTGATCGAGATTTCGAGGATGCCAAAGAAACGACATAAGCAAGTTAAATGATGGAATTGATACTGATTCAGGTAGAAGAAAAACAGGATAAACGACCCTAACTTGAGTTGCAAAATTCGGTGAAAAGTCACTTTGACACCTCTTCCAACTCCAGCAGGAAAAGCTTTATAAGAACGGACAGATATCTTAACCTGGCAAATTCAAGCAATGTTATGAGATAAATAACTTAAAGTAAGGGTTTCTGCTTTAGCTTACTTACAAATAATTTGTTACTCATTTTAAAAAAGTGCAATACTTTCTCTCCCATCAACTCTTTGTCTTCCATTCTCTCTCCCAGATAATGTTATTTTAATAATAGGTATTGCTTAAATAGAGTTTCATCTTAAAATATTCAGAGCCTAAAAAAACGACATATAGGTAAGTTCCAGGGTTTTTACAAGTTAGCTGTGTGAACGTTCGAACAAACTTATAATCTATGTATAAATAAAAGGAGTGTATCCTACAGTACATTACGATTATCAGTCACCACATGGATGCAAATACTGCTTGTCCGTTGAAGTAATACAGGATGTGCAGCTTGAGCAGGACAATAACACTCATTAGTATCGTGAACAGCCATGACAAGGCCATGCAAAGATGTCAAGTGTCCCTCTGGCAGAACTTGATCATGGTATGATACGTCAGACAATGCACATGATGTACTGATCCTGGCCCGTTTACAGTTGTTTTTTTCTATTCCTCCTTCAACCAAAAGAGATGGTCTACCGATACTTAAGCTGACTTCAGTGTCAAATTTGACATAATTTTTTGAACAAGGGATAAATATATTGATGTCTGAATAAGTATCAAGCTTGTTCCAATCCTCATTCTTCTTGACAATTGATTGAAAAGAGTGAGTGGAAGAAAGTGAATTAGACTCTTGAAGAATATCAGGGCCAGATATTGAACAACTCCAAAAATGCATCCCTGAAGAGATAAGTAATTTTATGCCTTCTTTAAAACTTGATACATCTTGCTGGCAATCGTTCAAGATATAATAATTGTGAATTTTCAACGCCTGCAGTTATTCTAAACATTTAAAATTCGGAAATAATTATATATTTACCAAGCTTTACATTCCACACAAAGCAGATAACTTAAATCACCTGGTATTCGCTTAGGCTCTCCAGATTGAACTCTAGCAGTACTTTTCTTGCACGTATAGAGCAAGAACCATGAGTCTTTTCTTCAAAATGCCTACATTTTAAGAGACCTGTGTAGTTTTTAATAACAGTTTCCCCTGTGATATTACATGGAATCTGACATGGAGATCCTGATTGAAAAGAGTTCTGTCTACCACAAGAGCAACTGTAAGTAGGCAAGGAACATGAGGAGATATCTCCCGCTTTAGCATCTTTCAAGTTTGCATTTGCAAGCTGACTCATTGATTTATGGATATCACATCTCTTCAGGATAACAGATTCACTTTCTTCATTTCTCCCAATTTTTACATTAGCAGGAATCACATATGCATGTCTATTTTTTAGTCCGTCACAAGAATGAAGATGTATATGTGCATCATTATCTTTCTCAGAAAGAAGCACCCATGGCAGGACAACAGCCTCCGCAAATACACTCATCTTGTCTGAATCTTGCTCTCTTTGAAACTGTAAATAAATAAGAACTGTAGGTTAATAAATTAATGAGAAAATCCCTTGAAAGATAAACACCAATGAGCTTAGGAGGATAAGCGGATAAAGTACCACATTGCGAATAGGAAACTTGTGCAGTAACCACAGCAAGTGAAATGTTCCACCATCAAACACCTGAGAATTTCCTACCCAGTTTACTTCAGAGGTACATTCAGGATAAACGACTTCTAGAGTGTTGTCAGTAAAAGTTAGGTAAGATGACGTGTTCATCTCCTTCGAAGGAGGAGAAGTAGTGAAAACACTTCGGCATGTGAATAATTCGTTCTTAAGCGGTTTTGGGTCGCAGATGTCACTTGGAATTTCCATAGTTACATTGAAGTCTTTAATCTGAAAGCGAGGTCAAATAAAAATGTGTAAGTTTCTGCTTGGAAGCAGTTAATGCAAAAAAAGGCAGAATAGAGTTCCATTATCAGCACCTCAATCATTCTGTTACAATGCCAATTCGATGGAAGATTAAAGAGAGCAACATCAATTTTGCCAGTTGAGTCAACAAGTTGCAACCTTCCAGATGATGGAGAGATCTAAAGGGAACAACAGACGTAGTTACAACGGAATCCAAATAAACTTGCGGAGCCAATTAGAACATCATCATATGATATTATCTCGAAATATGAGAAGCACAAGTAGAAGTCTCAAATGGCAGATAGACCTGTCTTCAATACAACTAATTGATGGACCATCCTACAGCGAAAAAAATATAAATTGAAGGGCTCTGGCAGTACATAAAGTTTCCACAGCACAGATATTGACAGCAGTAGGTACATTGAACCATGATTATCTACATATCCAGGCAATCTAGCACAAATATGGTTTACCGTAATTACCTTCAGATATCCAAGCAATATAACACCAATTTGTTCAGCATGAATAATTCTTTTGTCGGATGTATTGTAGATGATCCCTCCACAAGATAGATACTTTTGCAATTTTTTGGTATCCAGATCGTCATATCTTGTTTCCTTAACTGAAAAGTTTTCCTTCAAAATAAGCTTGCAGCGACTGATCAAATTTGAAATGGGTACAACCTGAAAAGACAATTTAAAACTTAACAATTAACTTGGATTTTTTATTTGTTCTGGCCCATCCACCCAGATAAATTGTTTCGACAACATGTTGATCTTTTCAGGGTTAGATAATGAAAGAAAGATAAATATATTCATAAGATAAGTGAGATGACTACAAAGGAACTTACTAATTTAAAGTGACCACAAACAGTGTTCCCGCCACATCTACATGAATCATGCTTGCAGAAGTCCATAAAGACTTCGTTCTATCAAAAGGTAGCCTATTAGAAAAGATGGCACAGGAATGAAATTGTTCTCGACTCCCTTTTCATTATAAATATGGTAGAAATGTACCTGACAGCGAAAAGCTGATAAGGGTAGATGTGAACTAGCAAACTTTTGGGCCAAACCTTCCCTCTGGCAACACCTAGCAACTGACCATATCAGCTTCTAATGACTTTGTAATGGAAGAGGATTTAATAACCCCAGTTCTTACATAGTCAGATTTAATCTTATTCCCAGTTCAAGCCTATTTAGATTAGTGTATGAATATCCAGGAAAAAAAATCCTTACATTTCTGCTCCCTAAAATGTCTTTTTCTGACAAAAACCCTGCAAATTTTCTCCTTAAAGTTGTTATCAGAAGCAACATCCTACAAGAAAATGAAGAAAAATCAAGCCCACCATAGAATCGAGCAGATAACGTGGTGAAGGCAAAAAAATGTTGAAGAGAGGAAAAATGGCATCCACACCATAATCTTGCACAGAAACAAAGGGAGTGTGTAAACTTCTCAATAAGGCTCTGAGAATGTGAAACTGCGTAGCATCTGTGTATTAAATAGTGAATTATGTTAATATAGCTCAGTGAGTTACAAGGTCAAGCAGACAGTAAAATGGATCAAATTTCTAACCCTGTCTCAATGGGTGAGAATAATTCCACAGTAATACTAGTCCTAAAGCAAGCACCAAGTATAAGAACTCTAGTCCATGGATATCTTGGATTCACAAAATGCACATTTTTTATAGATACCTACAAAGGAAACGTGGATCAGTAAAACATCCATAAATGGAACTCAAAAAATTAAAATTTTGAGTTACAAACACCTCTAATATGCTGAAAATAAAAAACCCTCTTAGCGAATAATTTTTGAAATCAGATCAATAATTAATTTACATACAATGGCACCGACTCTAAGACTATAAGGAACATGGAACTGCTTTTCAGTCAACAACAGAATAATTTCTCGATCCAACTCAATCACCATTCCTCTCATATAGCTGCCAGTAACTGTTCCCATATAGCAACCACATTCACCCCTCCCTCTAACGTCGATCTTCTTGTACCCAAACCCATGTCTGGGCACCTTAGATAAATGGAGAATACTATTTTTTGTCGTTACAAACATCAACTGGGACTCTTCTTTTCCTGTGTACACTAACTTCTTCTTCAACCCCGAGACCAAAAAAATCTTCCCAATCATCCTCGTGATCACAACATGCCAAGCTGAGGCAGACCCACAGAAATACACAATCATTGGTTTATCAAACTGATGACCGCTACTACTAATACTACCATTCCACTCATCCAAATCGCGTAACACAATCTCCAAGTCTTTACCCTTACAAGTCCTGCACTGACAAATCAACATTTTCGCAAGAAACCCACATACACTCTTCGAATTACTACTCTTACTATCCCTACTCCTGACAGCACAGGGAACAATCGTTACTGGACTAACCGACTCCAATGCCCCGTAAACAAAATACTTCCCTTCCAGACCATCATCACCACCACCATCAACCATCCCACTCAAAGACATTGAATAAGAATCAACGTTACCATACATAGAATCAACATCCCCGGGCGTTCCAATCAACTCCCAATCAATAATCTCCAGAAATCCTTCACAATTCTCAAATTTCACAGGAATAAAATTCCACGCTATAACTTTGATCTTTTGGCCAATAATTTTGGGAGAAAAATTGAGAACATCACAACGAACTGCGGAACCTGAATCGTCCAAAAAGTTAAAGCAATTACAATTAGGTGAATTACCATTAGGCGCGGAAAATGGGGGTAGGGTTAGGGTTCCGACGAGAATTGCGGGGTGGTTTAGGGTTTTGAGGAGGTTTTGGTTAAGGTTTTGAGAGGCGGCGGAGGGGTAGTGTGGGGATTTCGGAATTGGACGGCTGGATTTGAGGGATGAGGTGGCGGATAGGGGTTCTGACCGTTGGATGAGATCGGAGAGTTTGAGAGGTTCGATGTGGTGGTGGTCCATGGAGACGCGGGAATAGGTAAGGGCGGGAAAGATGAATGTGAAGACATTCAAAACTTGGAAGTAGTGGTGACTTGAATGAAATGTTCCATATCCAACTTCACTATTCGCTCGAAAAGCTTGTAGAGTACATATCAAATATGGCTTTGTACTTGAGATACTTGAATAGGGGGACATAATTGTAATTTGACACTCAAAAATCACTATTTAGGTGTGCGTATAACAGATCAACAAGTTATTATATTAACATTCATTTGTCTCGAGTCTTGACCATACTCTTTCCGAACTCACCAGTTGATGTAGCGAAAACTACAGATCTGAATAATAATAAAAGATATGTAGCTTTCGCTACAGATATGAATAATAAGGCCGTTGATTTCAACGAATAAAGGCAATATTATCCCTTCAAAGCGTTCGTTATTCACCCGTGAATATCGAAGTCTAAGGCTTCAAAAATACTATACTTGTTCAACAAGAACAATTGATAGATATTTCTGGGAAGAAAGAAAACAATTGTTTTCAAAATTTTATTCAATAATCAACTACCCTTCAATGCATTGACTAGACTACTATTTATAATACAACTAACCCTAATAGGCTAATACAAGATAAAAAATTATAATAAGTTGACATTACAAAATTATTATACACCGAAACAAATCTAACAATAATATAACATATGTGTATATTATTTCTTATCAACATTCATGTTCAAACCTTTCAAAATTTGAAAATGAGGGAGTATCTTAATTTTATTAGTCAAAGCTCATCATGCTGCCAAGATGATGAAAGTACTAGAACACGATATTATTGTAGGTTGTAGGTGTCCGTAAATTTTTCTTTAATTGTCCACAACGTCAATATAAACATTATGGTTAATTACACCAACATATACATTTAATATTTTGGATTTTAGTACATTCAAGTAAGAAGAATATATAAATTTTTTGAGTTTTATAGTTCATTTGGAGGTTTATAATTTTTTGGATTTTTTTAGTTCTTGATTATTATGTTGTGTATGCAGATGGAGGATATATATACCAAAACAAGAAGTACCCACCCTCTCAAACTCTCCTCCACCCTCAGGTGATGCCAACTTTTTGCTCTTGTAAATTGCAAGATTATTACCACTTTTTGCTATTATCTTCTGTTCGAAAATAAACGATTACTATTAAAAAATAAAAGTTTATTGTAATGTTATTACTTTCATTTAATTTATTCGTCTACATTTTTTATATTCCTTGTTGTTTTTCTTGTTTATTAATTTGTCATCTCTATATAAAAAATTCTGGCAAGGAGACTTTGTTTTTGGTATTTATGTTCTTAGGACTAAAATATACCACACCTATTCTTGGAATATTTTATGATAATTAGTGCTAAAAAAAGTTGAGAAAAACTATGAAAAAGTTAAATCCTACTTGGATTCTAGCTAGGGATTTTCGCATACTTGTGTTCCAAGTAAGAGTTTTCTCTTATTTGTGTTCCAAGTTCCAACTAGGCCAACTAGGAGTTCAAGACCCATTAGGATTTGGCGTTTGACTATTATAAGAGACTCATTACATCGATAGGAATAGGAAGTCTTATGATTGTGTATTCGGGTTTCCTCATTATACTCAAAGTATTTGATGACTTTGAGCCCGTGAAGTAGTCACACCATATAAATTCTGGTGTTCTTTATTTAATGCACTTCAAATAATTAATTTTCCCTCTAAAGTTCGCATCAGTATTTGAGTAATTTGCTTGTCTAAGATTCACATCGCTATTTGATTAATTCTCTTCCCTAACAGGTGCCTACCTTGAAATTTTTTCATCTTCGCTTAGTGTATTTATTTATTTGAGTTAGCTTGTCTTTTTAATTTTGTTGTTCATGCATATTAGAATGAATACAGAATATAGGAAAAAAATATTATTATTGTGATTAGTATTATTTGAATATTAATTATAGTAATAACTAGTAACTTGAATTCTAAGTTGAATATCATTATTACCATAAGTATGCAGCATTATAACTATAAATATGGAGCCCATATATTACGTTTAATTAAATATAAAGTATATATTATTTTGTAACTTTCTACATAACTACATATACATTCAAATTCTTCAGGTTTGGGATTTTATAGAGGTGAATGTGATGTTGCCAGAGAAGGAAATTGAAGTGAGTAAGACTCTCAGCAAGCCATGGGCGAGGCTGCTCTCTCATTATCCAGAGGTGATTTTATTTTTCTTGAAATTGGTTGCTACTTGGATTCAAAGTTCATATAAATTAAGACAATGTATAGTTTGTTAATTTTGATAATTGAAAATCGAAGTTGACGATGTTTTAGTGACAAACACTGGTGGAGCCAAATATTCTTTTTCATAATTTGTGAATAATGTAGCAAAATATTGTATTTCACATTAACTATTAATATTATATGATTTATACTTAATTTATAGTAGTTTAGTCAATTAAGACAAAAATTTACGAATTTGAGAATTAAAAAAAAAAATTGAACTATGTTTTAGAGCTAGAGGTGGTATTAATGTTATTATGAAAGTAGAGTTAATTGTTGATTTTGTCCAAATAGTGTAATCAAATTACACTTTAGTCCCGAATAGTTCAGAAGTGTTGAAATATAGTCCCACAAAGGAACCAAGTACGGTTCTAACAAAATAAGGACGAATGTGCAATATTTACAACTATCGAAGAGTATACTCCAAGACTTGTGTCACCATCGAGACTAACCTGCAAACAATATAAACTATTTGCAACTTCGTCCAACTAGACTAATTTGGCAATTCCCTCTATGAAAGTATGTTCAAAATATTATATAGTTTTATGAATCAGCCAAAACTTCACATTTAAATTGTGATGAAGGTAGTAATTACTAACTAGAAGAAAACTAATTTTAACTAAAATGTGGTTATTATAATTAATCAAATGAACTATAATATACGTCGAGTTATACGCAATATTTTATATAATTATATGACTTGTTGCATAAATTTACTTTCTTGTTGCCAAATGTGAACTTTGAATATATATGAATTTTGTATATACATTATTGCAGAATCCTGAATTCATTATACAAGAGACGATCTTTTTGATTGGTTCATGCAAGCGGGCAAACCTTCTGATTGCAGAGGAAAACTTAAGTCCCATTTTATGTGTTATAGAGTTGCACCAGGTATTGTCCTCATACAAACTATGCATGTCATGTTTGAATAATAATACTATGCTCGTTGGCTCGTTGCAATTTTATTTCTCTGTAATCATGCATTGAAGTTACATAGTGACTAAGATTAGCGATTATGTTGCAAGTTGCTAAACTAGTCAATACTTGCATTATCTTTATCAAATGCGATGATGATTCTAGTATTTTCTTGAGAGTAAGAGGGGCCATAAATTGTGGCAAAAAATCTTTTCATAATATCAAAATTTGCAATTGAAGAAAGTGATTCTTGAAATATGTTAATGCATTTGAGCTTACATATCTTGATCAAGTCAAAGATATGGGTATATGGTTCAACTTCCCCTGAACTAAAATATAATTTTGCATAGCTTTGTAACTTGCATTTGGCGGAATCACACTGGATTCAATTCTTTGTATGAATGCTAACACTTGGTAAAAAAACCCAGGAGGAAGGTAGTGCGTTCGCCTTGTTTGAGCGCATAGGTAACAGTGGATCCGTCCAAATTAATAAAGAACATATCGCAGCAGGCAAAAAGCTGAAGCTACAGTTAGGAGATGAACTGGTCTTTGGAGAGACTGGGAATCATGCCTATGTATCCTTATACAGCCTCATTTCATAATCTTTTATCAAAACACTCATTATTCCTACCTGTCAGGTTTATCGTGTACTATCACCCGTTTTTATTGCTTGAATCATTCTGTGACGGTTATGTTGCATTGGTTTCTTAATGACCATGTTGGGTGTCCTTAATTTTGATTGTGTAGACTTTCACTCAGCAGGCGGATGATAAAATAATCACGATGCTTTCAGATAATTTACTTGTTCCGGAAATAAGGGAGGGACACAACCAAGTGTTTGATAAAGTTGCAGGAGTTGTAGCATTATTAAGATACCTGCATACTGTCAGGCCACCAAAGCCACAGACAAATAGTAAAGACCAAGCGAAGGAACTACATTCACTTGATAAAATTATCGATGTAGTTGATAAGCTTCGAGATAAAGTTGAGGAAACTATGGCCTTAACCGACATGATTATTGATGAGGAGGCTCCTATTGAGGAAGTATGTAATTTGGACATATGAGTGAATTAATTGTTTCACTTGGTTTATGTGTATTGATAATTTTTTGGGAAACCGTGGCAGGTTACTAAGGCAAAAAATTACTTGGAATCTCTCCTCGCAAGTGCATCTGGAATTATTATAGGAAAAACTACAAAAATCAAAGAGGAGATCCATGCGGGGATATTGGATTGTGGCAAGATGAATATTACCTTTGATAACTTCCCTTACTATTTGAGGTAGGACCCTTCTGGACTCATTTTATACGCTTGAGGAGGTAATCGTATTACCTTAGTTTTTGGGTGTTTGATGATCTCCATTTAGTATTCCTCATAAATGAGATCTGTAGTGCTGTACGGCTTGTTGGATATCAATCTTTTAGCATAGGCTGCAATAGCTAACTATCATTTACATTGACAAATGGGAGTTATTTTCTACCTTAATCCAATGGCCATGAAGCTCAAGTGGGATTTTAGTATTACTCCTAGTGTGCTAGTTTATTTCATAACTATGTATTATAATGTTATTTGCCATCTTTTGCAGTGAAAACACAAAAAAAGCGCTGATTGCAGCTACATATATACACCTAAAGCATAGAGAACATGCTAAATTTGCATCACGGATTTCAACCTTAAACCATAGAGTTCTCCTCACTGGTCCTGCAGGTGTGTGGAATTCTTACTTCTTGTTAGTATGCAAACAGCTTTATAATTTTTATCAGGATGCGAGGGTATAGCATCTAAAGTATTGGTGTGATTCTTATTTCCAGGATCCGAGATATACCAGGAGACGTTGACAAAGGCCCTTGCTCAGTATTATAGGGCTAAGTTGCTTCTATATGATGGTTATTCTTTTGTTTGTGTAAGTTCGATATTGTCCAAATTTTGCTTGCTTTCCGTGCAACAACACATGCAACTGACTGACTCTCTCGTAAAACCTTATCCATTACCTGGAGAAACTCTAACATGCCTATTGCTTTTCCATTAACGTGCCTGTTTTGAACAATTATTTCCTTTTTTTATCTAGTACTCCAGTAATAACATACTAGTAAAGGTCAAATGCTCCCAATAATAAAATTAATCAAATTCAACTTGCTTCCTTGATAGTTTATTGAGTTGATAATAGTGAAATAAATAAATAACTTAGCTATCATCCTTAATAGTATCGATCTTGATTGTGGTCTGAAATATAAGTATCTCGTTACCACAAACTCGATATATGATCAAAGACTATTCTACTTTGGGTTTGTGCATAAATTTTAGGTTTAGGAAACTAATTCCATGCTTCTATCATTGAATTTACCATTGTAGTGATGTGATTACTTTGAATCTTTGACTTGCAGACTGAGTTACAGAACAATAAAAAGAAAACTAGACTTAACAAATGGCAGATTAACAAATTATTTGAGGTGAGATAGCTGTTCGTTCTAATTTGAATGAAATATTTCACTCGTATTCTTCTGTGAGATTCTTTGTCTCCGATCATCATACATTTCTCTGTTACCAGGCCATACACTCTGAAAGCAGAACTACTCCTCTTATTTTGTTCTTGAGAGATATTGATAAGTCTATTATGGGGAGCCTCGAATCGGTATCAGCATTCATGAGCAACTTTGAGAAGCTTCCTGATAATGTTGTTGTTATTGGGTCACACATAGCCTCAGAAAATCCCAAGGGAACGGTAATTATCTATCTCACTTTTACTGAATCGCGTGTACATGTTCTATGGATTTGGGCATGTGTTTAACCGAAGAGGATCTGGATGATTTATGATTTAATGGGTACCATTGATCTATCATCTATTGTGTTTAATTAAGAAGATCCATTATTCGATACTTCATTTGAAGTTAAAGTCGTTAACATTAAAACTAATTCAGTCAAATTTACTCTTTAATAATGAATTGGTCAAGCCTCCCAGACTTGGCCTGTCTGAGTTTTCTCCCTATTACTAAGCCTTCTATTGTCCTTTTAATGTTTTGCGTCATGTTTTCGAAATTGTTTTATTCCACTGTACTCTTGGTTAGTCTTCCGAGTTTCTGTCTTATGCTTGTCAAGATTTGTTTACTTAATAAACGTTTGTCATTCATAGTTTCCGAGATTCTTCTGATTTGGAAGGCCTGTTTAAACTGAACATGCATAAAATAAAACTAACATCTTGTAAAATTTCAGGATTATGTTAAATGTGATATACCCAAGGGAATCAAACTACTTACTGAACTTTTTCCAAACGAAGTAACCATTCACGCGCCTCAGGTATGTCCAAGGGGCAGTAAACAACTTCTTCGCTTTACCCTTTCAACGGGTTCATGTAATGGTATTTTGTATGTGTAATAGGATGAAGCACTTACGGAGACTTGGAAAGATCTTCTTGCCCGAGACAGGGACGTATTAAAGATCAAAGGAAATTTGAATACTTTAAGAACTGTGAGTCCTCTTTTAACAAAGCTATTTTGTTGTTTATTATTCATCTTTCGTTTGGTTTATAGACTCATCACAGTTCATATTTCTTAGAAATGAATATATATTGTAGACTTTCTTTGCAACCAAATAAGTTATTTCTCGTAGAACTGTTCTGCGCTTTAAGCAACTAATACATTTATTTTCCTTGGATGAAGTTTTGACTCTTGAAGTCGCTCTTATATCTTTCTTGGCACCTTTTGATTATTATGTAGGTTCTCCGTTGGAAAGGATTAAACTGTGTTGACCTTGATGCTATATCCGTCAGTGATGAAACTCTAACAACTGAGAGTAAGAATTATTTTTAGTTTGAAATATTGGAGACTTTTTGCAATTTCGTTTTAATTCCACTCAGCAGTCTAAACTGATAAAAGCAACTCCACATATGAAATAATGAAAATGAGTATCACCGTTCACCACTGCTGTAGGATCTACTGGACTAAACTGATAAACGCATATTCTTGTTATTGCAGAAGCCGAGAAGATGGTTGGCTTGGCTCTGAGCCATCATTTTATGCATAACCCTCATGCTGATCCCAATAAAGAGTTGATTATATCGTCAAATAGGTAACAAAAGTTGCAATCTTGTTATTATTTTCAATAATAGTTCCTGAATTGCATTGTTTACTCATACTCATGGCCATGTTTCGTAGTATTCAGCATGGCATTGATCTTACTAAAGCCATAAAGAATGAGCCCAAGAGAATCAAAAAGGTATTTTGTAACTATACATCTACTCATAAGAAGTAATAATATATTCCCGAAGAGTGATTATATAATGAGTGTTAACTTAATGATGCAGAATGTCAAGACTACCAATGTCTACGAGGAAAAGCTTCTAGAAAATGTCATCCTTTCTGAAGAGATTGGAGTGACATTTGCTGATATTGGAGCACTTGAGAGTGTTAAAGATACACTGATGGAACTGGTTATGCTTCCTTTACAGAGGCCAGAGCTTTTCGGCAAAGGCCAGTTATCGAAGGTTTCACTTCGTCCTTCTAAGCATCCTTGTGGTGGATTTAGTATCAATTAGTACCTTTCCTAGTTTTTTACCATGCTTTACTGAAACCTTGTAGAAAAAATGCTATAATTTATAGACTTTCTAAATAGCCTGTGTACTGCCTTTCCCGCAGCCCTGCAAGGGTATACTTTTTTTTGGACCTCCTGGAACAGGGAAGACCACATTAGCGAAGGCTGTCGCCACTGAAGCTGGGGCAAGTTTTATCAACATTTCGATGTCAAGTGTCACTTCTATGGTTGGAATACATTCTGTTATTTTCGTTATTCAATCTCAATAATTCATGTGTAAATTTTGACCTGTCCATCTCATCTATTAATGATCAGTGGCATGGTGAGAGCGAGAAGTATGTCAAAGCCGTTTTCTCATTGGCTAGTAAACTAGCTCCTTGCGTTGTGTTTATTGATGAAGTAAGTTGTCATATTCTTATCCATGTTTCTTTACTTACAACAACTTCTTTCAGTAGGAAAGAGTCTTCCTCGCATTTTCTTTTTCTTTTTATACGTAGTGTTTGATTTCGTGTATTGTTATTATCTCGTAAAGGCTGATAGCATGATGAGAAGTAGAGAAAGTTCTCAAGAGGGTGGGGCCATGCGGAGATTGAAAAATGAATTCATGTTGCACTGGGATGGGTTGCGAACAAAAGATACCGAAAGAGTTCTAATCCTTGCAGCTACCAACAGACCTTTTGACCTTGATGAGGCTGTTATACGGAGGTTTTCACGCAGGTGAGACATCTAGTTTGCACTTCCTTTCTCATCATTATCTAATTTTCGATATTCCTGATATCTTATTTTCCACATTATATTTTTTCAATCTAGGTTGATGATTAGTTTGCCTGATGCTTCCAATAGAGCAAAGATTCTCAAAGTGATTCTTGCAAAAGAAGATCTATCACCCGATCTTGATATTGATTCAATTGCAAGCATGACAGATGGATATTCTGGAAGTGACCTTAAGGTTGTTATGATTCGCTTTTTTTCTCTACTTAACTTGGATACTCGTTTACGCTCACAAAACTCTTGAGAATCAGCTAATGTTAATTTCCTACTCCACAGAATCTGTGCACAACAGCTGCACATTGCCCACTAAAGGAAATGCTGCAACTGGAAAAGAAGGTTGGAGGCTTGATTAGTCCTTAATAAAGATGCTCTCGTTCTAAGAAATATATGCTATTGGTATTCGTCCAACATATCTGATTTTCGGATGGTTTCAGGAACTAGCTGCAGCACTAGCAGAAGGGAAGCCCGCCCCGGCTCTGAAGGGGAAAGCTGATATCAGGCCAATCCAGATGGCTGACTTCAAGCATGCCCTTGAGCAGGTGATATTTTCTCATTTCGACTCCTGCAACCTTCTAGTTATACTCGCCTTCATTTTTTCAACGAATTATGCCCTTGACATTGCAACAAATTCTAACCTGTCATAGCTAAGTTAATCGTAGGGAATATATATGTACTTATCGTCATTCTCTTTTGGTTAATTTTATAGGTATCTGCCAGTGTTTCCGAGAAGACAACGAGCATGACTAAGCTGTTAGAGTGGAATGAACTGTATGGAGAAGGGGGCTCCAGGAAGGAGAAGTCCCTTAGCTATTACATTTGAGCTTCTAAAACTCAAACAAGGACATATCCTGTGAAAAACTTTTCTAAATGCAATAGAGGCTATACTGGTAAATTGTACTCCATTTAGACTTGTGGAATACACAATATACATATATATTATAGGTATCTAATAAGGTTTGAATTGATTGAAAGTTCGGATCATATGCTATCAAGCTATTGATTCATCGCCATAAAAGAAAAGATTTGAGACAAGAAAAATAGATCTAGAAATCTTTGATTGACAAAGAGCTTCTATGTTTTTTTAATTTAAATTTTGTTATCGTTACTATAATTCAATTCGTTATTGAAATCGAGCATCAACTCTATGTAATAGACTTAAACAGTTCTCCTTTGATGCAATGTTATTAATCATCTATCCAAAAATAAAAAGAATATAGAATACATATCTATTGCCAATTAATTGTTGGCCGGTTCACACTTCACACACAAAATCTAGTTCTAAAATTAATCCTCTTTAACAAGAAAGAAAATATATTTTGATTAGGAAATTATTGTTGCATCTTCTTCTAAATTATCTTTATGTGTAAGTATATTGAAATATTATAATACACATATATTTGACACAACTTAAAAACTATTATCAGCACGAAATCTAATAAATTGAGTCAACCTGTGAGAGAGAAATACAATATCTTGACAAGATTATTAATTCGTAATTCTCCTTTCATGTAATTTAGTGACATAATATAATGGAAATATTATCGACATTGTTAATTGAATACTATAGTAGTTGCTCATGAGTTAATCATCAATAATCAATACTCCCTATGTATATATTGCGTCTATAAACTCATCAATACTCCCACTGTTGAGGATGCTGGATGCAAAGAACCTCATCTGTAGTTTTTGGGTGTCAGAATGCAACAGGCTCTATTTTTTGGGGTGTATTTCTGGTATTTGGTGTACTTTCGGTTGTTTTGTGCAATCAATTAAGAAAAATTGAAACTTTCTGTAGATTGAAGTCAATTATAAGTTTAAGCAAAAAAAATCGCATCTTTAGATAATCAGACCAATTTAAACCATCATTTTTTGTTAATTGTGAACAATGTACTGATTTTTTATATGTTGCATTGGGTATAACATGTATAATGCAATGTAATTGGTCGAGAGTTGGTTGATTTTTGAAATTGTATTTGATTGTACTTTAATTTGTGTATTTGAGAGGAAGCTGGAAGAGACTAGCGGAGATTCTGGTGCCAATGTGAAACGCCTTGAACAAGAAACTGACGCTAAAATTCAACAATTGAAGATTCACCATGATAACACATTTTTAACGCACAAACATAATCCAATTGATTTGTATATAAATGACATTTTGTGTAACATGTATAATCCAATTGAATTGTATATAAATGGCATTTTGTGTAACATGTATAATCCAATTGAATTATATATAAATGGCAGCCTGTGTAACATGTACAACCCACTTGAATTGTATATAAATGACATTATGTGTAACAATGTATAATCCAATTGAATTGTATATAAATGACATTCTCTGTTGCATTACATGTACATGTACACATTCATTCGAATTACGAAAATACAATTTCGCATTACATCAAAGGCATGCCTAGAAGGTACATGGTCATGGCATTCTTTCAAAAGAATGACATTCCACATGTCTTCACACTTATGGATTTTGTTCCTGCTTCACCTAATAATAATAATATCCTAAATGTAGTCAAAAGGAATTTACAATATATTAAAAAATGTCATCGACGTACATATCCATGCCATTGACGTACATATCCATGTCTAATATTTTAAAAACAAAATTAATTTTGTATTACATACTATCATCTAGTATTAACAATTACTAATGACATCATTGTACATATCCATGTCATTCCTACGATCTACGAAAATACAATTAGGCATTACTTCACAGGCATGCCCAAACGGTACATTAGCAATTGACAAAATTAGATATAATATAATATGGAGAAAAATATGGAAACAAACGTGACTCAATTTTTTGTGGCAGTAAAATATGGAAACAATTAAAGGGATTAAAATCGATAATCAATTAAAAGGGAGAAAAATACGGAAGTAAATGTTGCAAAACAGTTGCATTTCAATTGTTCGTGGGACAAAAATATGGAAACAATTAAAGTGAGTAAAATCGATAATCAATTAAAAGGGAGGAAAATACGGAAGTAAATGTTGCAAAACAATTGCATTTAATTGGTATTAAATGGGGCTTGCATTTCACACCACTATTAGGAGAATGATACTTAATTTTCTCAATTAAAAATCAAATTTTCTCTTCCATATTTACCTTTATTCAATCTCAGCACAAGATCAAAAACTGCCTAAAACACACTTAACACATTAGATGAGTCACATAATAAAAAACTCGTGAGTATGCTCTAAGTAATCCTCTTCTGAAAAAATCATTCTCCATATCCCAAAAAGATTGTCCACTTTCTTCAAGGTATGAAAACACTCCTATTCTCTTTGTACGAATATGTTTGTCCAGTTTTTTTATGTTTGGTTTTTGAGTTCTTAGTTTTATATAGTTTGCTTATAATATTATTTTTATTTTGGACCCTGAATTATCACGTAAGTTTTAAATTGGACCCTGATACTATCATAAATCTCAAATTGCCCCTTATACTACGTTTTGTCTTATTTTACCCCCTCAAATGCCAATTTTAGATTGAATTTCGTTTTAAAAGAAGGGCAAATTCGTATAATCACATATATCAAACTTTTGGAGCGTTTTTACAAATAATTAATGATAGTATCAGGGTCCAATTTGAAACTTACGTGATAGTTTAGGGTCCAAAATGAAAATAAGCCTGAGACTTATTTTTAATTTAATAAGTTTTGTTGTTTGTGAATTGTGCCCAAAAGTTTAATATATGTGCTATTTCTATTTTGGCCTTATTTTAAAATGAAATTACATCATATTTGGCGTTTTAGGGGTAAAATGAGACAAACCATGGTATAGGGTCCAATATTGAGGCTTAGGATAGTATTAGAGTCCAATTTGAAATTTTCATCATAGTTCAGGGTCCAAAATGAAAATAAGCCATGATATAATTTGTTGAAATCGAAGTTCTGAAATCTGTCAAATTTGTTAATTTTATTCAGATCAGATGATGTTTTGGGGATTTAGGGAGTATATTTGTTTGATTCTGTTGATGGATTATCCTCGGATCTAGGTCAATTTTGCCCATAATTATGTGTGCCAACTAAAGCTGTAGACCTTTTTCAATTTTTGATCAATTATGATGATGTTTTGGGCTGGAGTATGTCGCTCGTATATGATTGTATTTAGGTCAATTAAGATCCAAATATGTTAATTTTAATGATTTATGTAGGTGTTTTGAGGGTTGAGAAGATTGATTGTAGGTATCATTAGAAATTAGCCTTAAAAATGTTGGGTTTTTTTCTTGACCTCTTGTAACCTAGTGCCGCCTATAAATAAGCACAAAATCCACATAAGTTGTAATACATATTTCTCTAATTTGCTGTAAACTCTTTCTCTGAGTTTAAAGAAGATGAGCGGCAAAGTTAAGGGTTCGAAGCAGCCACCGATTGAGAAAGATAATTTCTTACACAAGTTCCGATCACCACGTCATATGGTAATTAAAAATTGGTCATCCCTCTCTTTTTCTGAGTTGTTTTCGACTTTTGATTTTTCACAAATTAGTAATGACTGTTTATTTGCATCAGTGGTCACGTGTGCCAGAGTTCCAACTTATTTTCGTCATCCGAACTGGAGGGTAGGCTTTATTTGT
Source organism: Echium plantagineum (assembly GCA_003412495.2). NCBI lineage: Eukaryota > Viridiplantae > Streptophyta > Magnoliopsida > Boraginales > Boraginaceae > Echium > Echium plantagineum. The sequence goes on from QFAX02000021.1 coordinate 138,227, forward strand.
CAATTATCGATTACAAGAAACAAACATTGTTACGATATTCATGTTCTGTTTTTTGGGGCAGGGAAGATAGTACTATGTGCCCTAACAAAAGGGACATTTTAATCTCATTGAGGCTATGGGTAATAAATTTTGGAGTGTTTCTTAAGGCAGACGAAGCTCTAATGGCTACTCTGCGGAACTTGAAGCCTTTTATCACATACAAGTATGAATTTTATGTACTTATATATACCATCAATAATCAATACTTTGTACAGTATTTACATTAAACTTTGTTCTATTACTCTCAATGCAGATATCCTACTGCTGAGGAGGCCAAGAAACTTATCTATCAATTTGGTTCTGTCAGAGATCGCCTAACGATTTCTAGATTGGACACAAGCAGCCGTGTCGTCTCGCAGGTCCGAAACATATAGGTGATGTAAAAATGGTATTTCGGTGACACGTTTATATCAGGTTGTCTTAACTAGTTGTCGTGTGTATTGCAGGCATTTGGTCAATACAACATCCGTTGTATTGAAGATGTTGCCAATGAGGTTGCAAATGTTGGTCCACATTTTCAGGATGTTACAACTATTATGATTCCTCTTTTTTTCCCCCGCGTCCGCATCTACTCATCACAAACTAGATTTTCGTCCAAAGGGTAGGAAGATGAGCGACCAAGAAGATGGTAAAAGGGCTCCAGAAGGTAGGAAGAAAGGCGTCAACTATGCTGGCTTGCTTAGTAGTTTGAATATCAACTGAACATTAATGTTTGAATATTTGGTTTTGTTAGTTTAGTACTCAAATGCTAGGCCAACTTCTCTATGATGACTTCGAACATGAAATTCTCTTTGATAAATATGTAGACAATTAATCATTTTCTTTCCTTGGCATTGTTTATATTACTGCAACTCAAAATTGCACAAATTGGAAGGCAATTATCCTAACCGTTTGACTACAGACGCTTTTTTGTTTTTGTTTTTTAAGTGCAACAATATTAGATATCTCAATATAATTTGGAATAAGCACGTGTTATACAAATACTAAGAGGTCCTTCACTAGGTAATGATGTAACATGTAAAAGATTCAACATTCATTACCTGCATGGCTACATCTTCACTAGAATGTTTCTACAAGTGTAGAATGTTGGATATTAGATTCCAACCCATCCCTGTCTTCTTGTCATTTGGAGCAACAAAATTGAGTTGGAACATTTCCCTGGAGACGTCTTCACCATTCTCACAAAATCCGACGAGCTTAGCCACGATTTCTGCGCTTTCTTGTACGTGTTGCATGTTTAGGGGATCCGTCCACAGTTTGTTTACCAGCTGCAGTCTTCTTTTCAGTTTTCCTTCTGGTGGAATGTCCCATTTTAGATAGAGTTCCCTTTCCTCTGGACTCAATTTGGTACTTACTCTCTTTGCTAAATGCTCCCTCTCTTGTTTAAGAGCCTTGACAATTGCTGCAACCGAGCCAGGAGGATCGTTGCCCAAGAGTGATGGGCTTGCATTCCCAACCTCTGCATACTGTTGTTCCAACCAAGTCGGCCTTTTGAGCTCCACTTCCATATAAATCTGATCAGAAGGGTCTCCTCTAAACAGCAAATAAAATTGACTTCGATGAACTATGGATACATGGCAAAGATACCAGAACAGTATAATTTGCTTCCTTTGCTCCTCAAATACCAAGTGCCATGAATTGGAGATTGATCAACACTGTTGTTGGACTCATCACCCCCAGTATCATTGGCCTCCTTTTATTTCTTTTGATGTATGCACGTATTCACTTTGCTGCGATTACACTCGCAAGACTTTGTATTATTTTTATTTATTAGTAACACGTAAACCCCTCGTTGGGCTTAACTTAAAAAAAAAAAAGTTTATAGGAGAAAACTTCCTTGTGAAGCAATTCCAAGAATGGAGGGATCTGCTGATGCAATTGAATGCCTAACCTTCCTTGTTTGACCTTTTCTTGCTCGGGTTAGTGACAAAGGTGTAATACACAGTGATCCGTTTTCCGCGAAAGAAAGACGTTTAACAACTTGGCTGGAAGGTCCTTCTATATTTGATGCCTTCTGCTCCTTCCGAGCACTTATTTCCTGTTCTAGCTTTGATTGTGCAATATCCCTTTGACGTTTTAGCTCATGCATCTCTCTCTCCATCTGCTTGATCTTCAGTTCCTTTTCCATGAGTAAAGTCTGATGCAAATGGATCTGGACTTTGGAGTTCAGCCTCAAGCTGGGCAACCTCCTTTTGTAACTGTTTTACTAATATCTTCTCTTCAACAACCATGTTTACTTGGGCATTATTTGTGACTTCCTTTGCACTCATTGCAAAAGAGAGTGTTGCGAGATATTTCGACATGGCTTAGAGCAGGATTCATATATAGATTTAGTACCACCCTGTTTATTTTATTCCTCTATGCCTATCTGAAATCTGCTTCTATTTCACCAATTTTGTCTAAGTTACAATGATCCACCATCAACTGTTTCCGTGTTGTTTATATGTCGATACTGGATCTGCTATAATGCCTTGTTTATAAAATGGATCACATAGATGTCCTCATGAGTCTTTGAGATGTCTTAACCATTTCCAATTTATTGTGATGTCTCATATCCATAGCTTGTTATACGCTTCAATGCATCTACGGCTATAGTGTTCATCAGAAGGTGTTTCACTTTACTTGCTTAGGAGCTTATAACTTATAAGTAAGGTCTTGAAGAATGAAAATAGGGGTCTTGTATCTGTAATACAATCTTAATGTTAAAAGATCCAAAAAGCTTCACCAAACACCTATTGAGCACAATTTTCACTGGATTGATGTTTAACACTATAGACAATGGCCATACTAGTTAGAGAATCTAACAAATTCACTATATCATGTGTTGAAGTTTCTGCTTTTTTCTGTTTCCATCTATTTAATGATGCAACTTTTATTCATCTTCAATAGAATTAGACAAAATTGCATGAGTCATGGGCAAGTTGAGGGAAACTAATTTCAACATGACCTGCCGTAATTTTTGTTCCTACCAGAAAGTAGTAGAAGTATGGAAAATGCATTTGCACAACCTCCTCCTGTGACTATGACTCATATTTCATTTATCTGTTTTCCCAGGCAAATATCCCTGACATTGAGAAATGCTTGGATGTTGTTGCCGCATTGCAAGCAAAGAAGGGTTCTGGTGAGGTTTGTTGTTGCAATAATTGTTAGTTCAGTAGTGATCTCGTTGAGTTGGGGAACAAATACTGCCTGTTTAATACCTCGTCTAACCTCTATATCATATGTTTATTAGAATTCCAATGAGTGAAGCTGAAAATAAAGATGTCGTTATGTGTTAATTGATGATTTACTAATCCATGACAATTGTATAAAATTTTCTAATATTATGTGTTTTTTCTGTTGGCTGCAGGCCCTAATCACTGATTTCGAAGTCTCAGAAGGCATATATTCACGGGCTCGTATTGAAGAATCTGGTTCTGTATGCCTCTGGCTCGGAGCTAATGTCATCATGTTGGAGTATTCTTGTGTAGAGGTATGCATGCTTTAAGTACTCCCTCCCATTACTAATTACTAACTTTTTTACTTAGAATATGATTTACAGCAGGCTACTTCTCTTCGAATGCTAAAGCCAGTTTGACGGTTCTCTTAGCTGACCTACAGTTTTTAAGGGATCAAGTCACAATAACTCAGGTGCTCTTTCTGCTGTCATATCTGCTTGTTTAGATATCGTGAATGAAATTTTTTACTTGGTCTCTAAACATCATTTGCTTTCTGTAATTGTCTTTTATTTTTGCTGTATGGAGAGGTGTACGTTTGTAATTATCAGGTTCTACTGCTTATGTTAACGTTACTCCAACCGTTACCTCACTTTTAATCTATCCTACCAATACACCATCTCTGCCCCAATCTGCCAAATCATATCAAGAGCTTTGTACAAGGCTCGGTTCTATAATGAATAGTTGAATACTAAATATGCATATATTTTCTGGCTGATTGCCATCAGGTCACAACAGCTCGTGTCTACAATTGGGATGTACATGAATGCAGAATGCGACAAGGAACCGACTCCATGGTACTCCACGGACCATGGAGTCTTAGTCTCGTAACTAGTTTTGCTTTCTGGAACTATCTCACCATACAGTTGGAAGTACGGAATGCAGTTTCTTGGTATCTTTTTTGGTCATGTTTTTGAGTTGTCATTAGTTAGGAGATGATTGTTCATCTTATTTGAGCTATCATTTTATACAGTCCTGGATTTGACTTGCTGTATTAGAAACGAAAATCAGTTAAAGAAATCAGACTTAGATGTTATAGAAACAATTTAGAGAAATTTCATCTTCTCCTCTTTTTTTGTATGTTAATTAATAGTTACAGTATGATAAAATTCCAACATGCAGAAAAGAGAAGCTGAGTATACATAATGTGATATATAACTCTTCTTTTTCCTCAAGACTTTGTCTAACCATATGTTTAGACATTATTGACTTTTATTCACGTTGTATACAGTAGATTTGGTATACAAGTTATACACCAATCTGTCAACTTATTAAAAATAAATTATTAATCTATGATAAATATTAAATCATTTAGTTAATATTAAATTAATTATAGATGCTCTAAAAAAAACTCTCCAGCAAGCAGCTAATTCACAATCCCAAGCCACATAAACACAAATCCACAATAATATATTGATCTCTTGATTATCAAGTGCAATAATTAAGCAGAGACACTAATAAACACTTAAAAAAGGAGACACTAATAAACACTTAAACACTAATAAACACTTAAACACTAATAAACGCTAAATTAAAACATATTATAGAATAACGTAACCTCAACAATCGTCTTCATCATCATCATCATCTACGAACCATCCTACTGTCTCCCAATCTCGTTAATCCTCCTTATTAGCTCCTCCACTGCTGGGTCAATAACCTCCCTTTCCGAGTCGTCATTCTCCTCCTCCGAGTCGTCGTCATTCTCCGAGTCGTCGTCATTCTCCTCCTCTTCCACCTCCTCATCCTCCTCATTCTCTCCGGCATCTCCCTCCCCATTTCCGTCAACCACCTCCCCATCTCCCAGGTCCTCGAGGCCATCATGGGGGGCAGCGTACCCAGCATTAAACCCATCATCGTACCCTACCGTATGCCCGATGTCATACCCTTGATAGTAGGCATACATGTATGCAGTGATGTACCCGTTCTGGTAATCAACATCATTTTGGTCCGCCATTGCTACTCGGAGTACTCAAATAGTTAATGCAGTGGAGTATAATTAACTATAATGTATTATGTGTAGTGTGGTGTGTATGCTGGATTGTTTTAACATCAAAGGATGATATATATAGGGTGTTATTTGCATGCATGCATGCCAACTGGATCAATTATTCATTCTATAAAATTATTATATCATACTATTTTATTCAAATGTTATATATATATTGAATAGAAATTGATAAACAAGTTAATGGTCCTCCAATGAAACAAAAAAATGTGGATAATATTGTTACAATCAGATCCTTTTATCTTATATATCTTGTATATTATTAGCTTAGTTTCAATAAAGCTTTTTAACTAAAACTTTAATATTGAAAAAATCTTTCTTATTTAATTGTCACTTTAATTGTCATCGTATAATTTTAATTTACTTTTTATCCAATGTTGCCTATACTATCACTGCTAAATGTAACTACATGCTTCTTAATCACTAATAACTAACACTCCATATAAGTAAAAGCCCAAGCAATCAATGAGTTGAATAATTAATTTTTTTTTTTTTGTAAAATATAAAACAAATGTCTTTAACATAAACTGAACTCAAGACCTTTTAATTCAAAGTTTGGGTAAGATACTCTTATGCTATTGAGTCATTGGCTGAATAGTTAATTATTTAGGAGCTTATAATCAACTAGTATAATATGTTAGACTAATAAATAAAAAGAGAATACAAGATATATATATAGAAATGTAGGGACTATTAGATAAATTGAATTTTTAACTTGTTCAAATTACCTATAGTATGGATCTATATAGCATACCAAACTGTCACCAATTTTGAACAAATATAGGTTACTGGTTGTGATCATGAAGTGTATCATAGCCTCATAGGTGATTCTCCCTCTTCCTTAAGATATTTCGGACTTTTTTGCTTTTGAAAATCTCAAATATTCTAATTTGGTTTATTGCGAAAGTAAAAAGTGATCGGGATTTTGAATTACTATATTATGTGACCTTTTAAGAAAGTGTATACAAAAATAATGATAATATATGACCATCTAGTTAAAAAGTCGTAGTATTTTATTATTTAAAGTTCAAAAAAGATTATTATTACTTCCTACATATATAATACATATAATTACTTCTAAAAGTACAAATAATCTAAAAAATAAAAGCAATTATTAGAAGAAGAAGGAAAAATGAAAAATGTACTTAAAAGTATATATATTAAAGTTTATTTTAACAAACAATAATTATAAAAATGTAATTCTTTAGATGCCTGCAATTTATTTTGGATGCTCATCACTATAGTTCTTTAGTCTATCCAACGCAAGGTGAAATTGAGGATAATGAATTCTTTATTAATAATGAAACTCTACGAAACACCAATTCTAACCCCGTAAAATTATATGAAGTTAAAATATAGTACTCCCTCCGTCCCTAAAAGATTGTCACATTTTGACTTTTGTTAGTCAAATATTACAAAATTTGATTATGAATTCCCATTAAACGATGAGAAATAATATAGTCTTGTGGGACCTTGTTAGATTCGTCTCAATATATATTTTTTATAATTTTTTAGCATGTAGAATAATAGATATTTATGTTTCAAAATGTGACAATCTTTTAGGGAGAGGGAGGGTAATTTTTTAGGGATGGAGGGGTATTTAATATTACAGCTAAGAAAATAGTGACATGCTCACTAGCCAGAATAATCTTTTATCCCATTAACCTGCCATAGTCGTCGTCCCATCAATTTCTCCTCCTATGAAACATAAAAGGTTTAACAGATGTAAGAAACATAGGTATATCATGACCTTCGAACCCCAATTTGTTTCTCATACATAAAATTCATCATTGTCTCTCCACAACCAGCATCTCCAACACAATCCTATGCTAACACGTGTCACGCCCTTCATAAATCCTCGACATATATAGCTCCTACCAACCACATGATAGTTATACTATGGAGTATTTTTTTTTATCTATCTTACCCACTAGGCCTATAGGAGGGACCAAATGAAAATATATTGAATGGTCCCCAACATGTCAAAATAACACTATTTTCCTTAATTACTCATTGTATTTCACTTGACGACTTCTCATAATTACTCATTTCAAAAATTATAAATTCGAAATGTTTATCAACTAAAATTCGATATATAATATTTACCATATATCTCGCTCATACTCAATTAAAAACTGCTTGATTGTTTTTCGATTTGTGTTCAAGTAAATATTTTTTCGATATCCTAAATGATTATGTTACTCTTAAGTCATAACTCATATCTTGCCTAACCCGACTATTAACAACATATATGTTGTAATAAAAATAAATACGAATGATAATTATATATGGGCAAATAGTCACAACAATCAACTGTGTTTACAAAATATTTTCAGTCCATCACTTATATTTTAAAATGTCCTAATCAATCACCAATGTTTTAAAATGTCAAATTCATCGCCTATTTTGTCGCTATGTCGTTAATAATATCTTGTGAGGGGCACGTGACTTGTCAGTAAGGTTATTTTGATTTTTTATTTAATATAATTCGGGTAAAAAAATCAAAAGAAAATATGTAATAACCCACCCACAATTTCGAATATGAAATAACTGATCCCAGCACATACTTAACAAAAAATTTAACGCGCAAGACTAAATACTATAGATTTTGAAACATAGGTGATTAATAAGGAGGTTGAGAAACATATGTGATGGACTGCAAATATTTTGTAAACATAAGTAATTGTTGCGATCGTTTGATGCCTTATTTACATTTTACAATTAAAATGAATAAATTATAAACGCACGGAAATATAATACTCACTCCGTTTCAATATGTTTGATTGTTTAGAAATTTCGTCATGTTTCAAAATGTTTGATTGTTTACATTTCAAATGAACTTTTAAGCCTATTTGCCCCTATAAAGTATCTTTTGTCCCTAATAAAGTAACATTTCAACACCTTTATTTGAGGACATATTAGTAATTTTACACCATTCCTTAATAAAGTAATTTTACCTCAAATAATCAAACATTTCCAAACGGAGAAAGTAGTGTTATATATAGTTTTAGTTCATGAAATAAAACATTATACCCTGAGAAATAAGATGGGTGGTCCTAATACGATCGAATATCTATGTGATGATACTTCATCATATAATATCTGTTCCAATGTTGGAGGATCTTAATCCCTCAGTTTCTACTTTGATTGTTTAGAAATTTTGTCATGTTTTAAAATGTTTGATTGTTTCCATTTTCAATGAACTTTTAAGTCTATTTTTTTCAATTTTGCCCCTATAAAGTACTTTTTGTCCCTAATAAAGTAACATTCCAACACTTTTATTTGATGACATATTAGTAATTTTGCACAATTCTTTAATAAAATATTTTTTTCCTAAATAATAAATATATTGAAACCGAGAAAATATTATATAGATACGAAATTTGGTATATATAGTCGATCGAGTATTATAATAAAAACTCTTGGGAAGACTCGTACTAATAAAGTCCAATTTGGGATTTATAGGTAATTATGAATGTATATGACAATGAGAGAGACAAGTAACAGAAGCTAGCAATAATATGCAGATAGAGTCATAATAATCTATCTAATAGGAAAAAATATTTCATTAAATGTCTTTTTCTTTCAATTTTCCTCTCACATGGCTTGCTCATTGATGCAACATCTCATCTATTTAATTATAATTGTCAATATCAAAGAATAGGACTATCAAGATTATTGCACATATGACTGGTGGCTCGTGTATCGGTAGAGGGGAATTTTTAAAGAGGTATTCATTTATCATTCAGATATAGAAGTTATAGTTAACGTTAATATAGTATAAAATTGTTCAATAATTTTTTGAAGGGTATGAATATTATATTTATAAAATCAAATGACAACTGAAATTAATACAAAAGTTATTTTTATGAAAATACTCTTAAATATAAATTTATCGATATTTAATTTATATTTACTAAATTATATAATAATTAGAAATTGATGGTCAAAATTAGACATGTAAAAATGAAGATGACACATGAATTTGAATTGGGTGGATTAATAATTAATTATTTTATAAAACGATAGGTAATTATATAATTAAATTTATTTTGACATGTCTATTAGCGATATGGGGCGAGGAGTATTACAATCCTACTGGGGATTGATGAATATGAATGGAAGGAAAAAAGATACTGATATGAGCCAAGGCCCATATGTATACTTACTAAACCATATAACCACTAGGACACTTCTTACTTTCGATAAGGTACTCACAGTAGTCAGTACCCTCCTTATAACCTAGATCCACGTATGTTACTATGATCCATCTAATAAATAAACCCCTTTTCTCCTAGGATGCATTAGATATAGAAATACCTGCAAAGTGATCTATCAACTATACAAAGTGAGTAACCGACGATCCCAAGTAGTTATTCACCCTCCTAGTTAGGGTCTCAAGTTGTCGATGTCCGAAAAACTTGACTCGGTTGCTCGTTCGACTCTTAAACGGTTACAATTTTATTATATTAAATTGGGTTAATGACACAATGATCATACAAGGTCCCAAGTCAAAACGGGCCTGAAATATGTTCCTGGGTCAAAACACGCCGAAAATCTAAACCCAGGTTGAAACGGGCCAAAAATATGTTTCGGGGGGCGAAATGGATCGAAAATATGGTCCTAGGTGATAACAGGCCGAAAGATGGTCCATAGTCTAAACGGGCCGAAAATATGATCCCGAGTTAAAACGACTGAAAATATAGTTTGGGATTGAAACGGGCCGAAAATATGTTTCCGGGTCGAAAAAGATGTTCTCGGGTCGAACGGGCAGAAAAAATGTTCATGGGGAAGGGTCAAAAAATATTCCCGGGTCGAAACGGGACGAAAATATAGTCTCAGGTCGAAATGGGACGAAAATTTTGTTTCGAGTCGAGTGAGGCAAAAAATATGGTCTGTGGGCCCAGGGACGGACCCAGGATTTTAATATGGGGTATTCATTTTTGTAGCTAATGTCAATAAATTTATTCAAAAAGTTTTAAAAGCTATAAATATTAGATTAATAAAAAGTAATCACAATTGAACTACTTCAAATTTATAGACATTCTTCTCTCTTTTAATACTTGAAATAATTGATAATATTTCGATCATCGACGATGATAAAAATTTCTTTGTATATACTCCCTCCGTTCCTAAAAGATTGTCACATTTTGACTTTTATGGTCAATTACAATAAAATTTGATCATGAATTCTCATTAAACGATAAGAAATAATATAGTCTTGTGGGACCTCGTTAGATTCGTCTCAATATACATTTTTGAAATATCAACTTATTATAATTTTTTCGCATGTAGAATAAAAAATATTTATGTTTTAAATTGTGTTTTATTGACCACCAAAAGTCAAATGTGACAATCATTTAGGGATGGAGGGAGTATAAGTTACCATAGAATCTTTCACCTACGGACACATGAACTAGCTAAGAATAATGAGGGAATAACCTCATCAGATAGGGATTAGAGAAGAGTGTTAACATAATAATTGTTTACTATTCTTATGGTATATGTATGGTGGAGTTTGGTGGAAAACTAATCGATCACGAAGTTTAGGAAGTTGTCTTATTACTATGTATGCTATAAATTGCAATACTCATGAGTCATGGGTGTTAAAAGAGGCCTGCTTTAGGAAGTTAATTCGTGTGGGTTGTAAGAAACTGGGGATTTATATGGGATTCGAACTTCCTACCCAAGTTTGTCAAACCAACTACACTACCACTAGGACAATATGCATTTTCGTTTATGGGTTCCACTCTAAAATCAATTGGCAATAGGGGAAGTAATTCATGATCTTATATATTGACCTGGGAGGACATCGACTTTCGATGTGGTAGGTGCATCTTAACACTCCCCCTCACGTGTAACCCAATTATCGGCGGAATTTTCCTCTCCGGAATTACTTGCCGGAACAACATTGGCAGGGTTCCACGTGTCTCATTAACTCGTGTTGGCTCTGATACCATGATAAGAGTATATGAGGTTCCACTCTAAAACCAATTGACAATAGGGGAAGTAGCCCAGGATCTTATATATTGACCCGGGAGGACATCAACTTTCGATGTGGTAGGTGCATCTTAACAATTTAGCCTACAACTCCCATCAATAATATTTTTACGTTGATAATTTCAAGGCTCTTGCTAGTGACCAAAAGGTCCTGGATTCGAAACTCACCTCATCGTTAATTTACAAAAAAAAAAAAAAAACATTTTATCATTAAATAGCCATTTTCAACACATTAATTGATATCTAAAACACTACTAAGTAGCCATTTTTGTTTATTTTGTCAATTTGTACTAATGATCAAATTTTATTTATATGAATTACTAACAAATCTCATTGGATAACTTCATATGCTAAAAATAATCATTTTTCCTGATCAGTTGATGCCAAAGCTCTTAGTATATATCAATTCATATTAATTTTATGCAATGTAATTTTTCATTTACTATTATATTATAACAATTTTTCAGCATTTTGGTTATTAGTTATTATGTATATTGCAATTCATATAATTTTCTAGCAATGAAATTTTTTATATAATGTTATATTATTTTTATCTCCATTGTCGAGATGTTTTGGCTATTAATATTTTCATATATTGCAACTCTTAGCATGTTTTGGCAGTATCATTTATCTGATACACGAATGACGAATGGTATTTTTATAATTTGAGTCATAATAAATAGGATATTATTAAATAATTCTTTCAAAATTGATATAAAAAAAAGCTACCCAGTCCAAATACTTTCATTGGAGCACTTCATCACTTCAATATCCCCAAATCGAATGGAGAGAGTCTTAGCAAACCTTGACAAAATGAAGATGGTTTTAGTCAGGGCGGACTTACTATAATTCAAGTTGATTCAGTTGAACCACCAAGAATCTTTCTAGTGGAGTTGGTAGGATAGTATAAGTTTTCTTAATTAACATGGGTTCGAATCCCTTCCTTACTTTTGCATTCGGAATAACTAATGTGAGAGGTTGCCAGCTGAAATAATGTGTGAGTGTGAATCTGTTATACAATGACTTCCAAATTCGTAGTAAATTTTATGAGCCACAAATTTTATACAACACCTACAATTATTTATTTCTAATATACAATTTTGATAATCCCAAATTTATTAATTTAGAGAGTTATTAACTTATCTACAAATTAATAATTTATTAATTTAAAGAGTTGTTACATAAATATATGTAGAGTTTAATGATGAAGATGATACCGTGTCTTCGGAACATGTTACCCCAAAGGAAACACTTTTGGCGTCTGAAACTCTTCACAAATTTATGTTACAATTCTAAAACACAACACCGGAACTAATTGATGCAATAAGAAAAAGTAGAGATGAACTCCAATGTGATTTGAACTTTAAGAAAAACAAACTACTATAGAGTCATATTTTAAAAAAATTGTAATTATATTATTCAATTTGTAAGGATTATTAATTTATAATTTTCGTGGGATCTTATATTATAAAGGAATTTTTAATTTTTTAACTGGCCCATATCGGGACCGGACAAATTTATTATCTTAGAGAGATTATTAATTTATAGAGTATTAATTTATAGACGTTTTACTGAATTTTCTTACATTGAAGTAAAAAAATCGTTAAACAAAAATTATTAAATAATACTTACCTTTATCATATTGGACCGAGCTATAATTATTTCTTTCAAACTTTACAATTTTAAAATTCTATAAATTGGCCAAAAAAAATTACATATTTCGAACCATCACACCTTTTTAGGAAGTGGACTAACAAGACACGTTCTACAGTGACGGACTGTTCGTTCAATAACGTGTATGGGGTATATTTAGTGTTGGAAATGAGTCAAATAATCGTTACCAGCTCGAGCATTCGACGCGAATACTCGATTCGATAGACTCTTAATAATTAACGAGCTTAATATTGTGCTCGTTTGAAATACCCGTCATGTTGATAAATGATTAAATAAATTAAGAAGTTCAATATATATGTTAAATATAATTATCTATAATTAAGGTTTGTACATTTTATTATGAATGTTTGAAATACTTAAGGTTTATTTAATTCATTAATTTTCTAAATAAACCAAAGTATTTTTTATTTATGGTAAAAACAATAAGCTTTTTCCTTATTTGCCTTAACGAGTAGAGTACATAATCTTATCAAGTCGAGTGGGTACTAAATTTGAGCTTAATAATTTATTTTCGGCACTAGCTTATCTACAGGCTATAGCTAAGCCCACTTGTCCCACTCTCATTGGCCCGTCGATTATTTGAGTCGGCCTATGACAACGATTATTAGAAATTGAAATTACAATAACTATAATAAAAAAATACAACAAACATAAACCAGATGGAGTCACGGATACCGCTTTCCTTAAAACTTTTTCGACCTTCCCTTCGGTGCTAAAGATTTCTTGGTCGCAAGTTTCCCAGGATAAAACCACCTCTTGGTTCGACCTCACAAGCACAATGAGCCAACCAACGAACCGCCTATGAGCATGCGTATCACCGACGAAAAGCAAGTGTAAAAACTCAGAGAGTATGGGAGTTCTCTGTTTTTATTTTTGTGCTAAAGTTGTGTGTGTTTCAAGTCGGGAAGAAGGATTAAGGTTTTGCCTATTTATAGAGGCTGAGTCAATCAAAAATATAATGCACAATTATGTTACTAATTGCTGCCATTATATTAGTCAATTCAAAATATAATGCACAATTATGCATACTAATTGCTGCCATTATATTTTGTAACCGTGTAGAAGCTAGTCAATCAAAAAATATAATGCACAATTATGAGTTCTAATTGCTGCCATTATATTTTGTAACGGTAGTCAATTCAAAATATAATGCACAATTATGAGTACTAATTGTTGCCATTACATTCCGTAACAGTCAGGTCATTCATTGTCAGTCAATACACCAACTGTTACAACCTTTACACCCTTTGCAATCTCACATGCAAACCAAGCTCGACCGGAAGCAAAACTTGACTCGCACGAGCCCAAGTTTATTTTCCAAGCTCAATCCAAGATTTGCACAATGTTGTTTCTTATTCAACAACATTGCAAGCTTCTTTACTTATTAAGTGGATGACAAACTCACTCCCTTCCTATGTTGGAGTGACACTTTCATTTTTTCCACTTCAAATTTGATTCACCTCTTAAGCAACCTTAATAATATCCAACATTTAAACCATCATTTTTTGTTAATTGTGAACAATGTACTAATTTTTTATATGTTGCATTGGGTATAACATGTATAATGCAATGTAATTGGTCGAGAGTTGGTTGATTTTTGGGAATTGTATTTGATTGTAGTTTAATTTGTGTATTTGAGAGGAAGCTGGAAGAGACTAGCGGAGATTCTGGTGCCAATGTGAAACGCCTTGAACAAGAAACTGACGCTAAAATTCAACAATTGAAGATTCACCATGATAACACATTTTTAACGCACAAACATAATCCAATTGATTTGTATATAAATGACATTTTGTGTAACATGTATAATCCAATTGAATTGTATATAAATGGCATTTTGTGTAACATGTATAATCCAATTGAATTATATATAAATGGCAGCCTGTGTAACATGTACAACCCAATTGAATTGTATATAAATGACATTCTGTGTAACAATGTATAATCCAATTGAATTGTATATAAATGACATTCTCTATTGCATTACATGTACATGTACACATTCATTCGAATTACGAAAATATAATTTCGCATTACATCAAAGGCATGCCTAGAAGGTACATGGTCATGGCATTCTTTCAAAAGAATGACATTCCACATGTCTTCACACTTATGGATTTTTTCCCTGCTTCACCTAATAATAATAATATAATAAATGTAGTCAAAAGTAATTTACAATATATTAAAAAATGTCATCGACGTACATATCCATGCCATTGACGTACATATCCATGTCTAATATTTTAAAAACAAAATTAATTTTGTATTACATACTATCATCTAGTATTAACAATTACTAATGACATCATTGTACATATCTATGTCATTCCCACGATCTACGAAAATACAATTAGGCATTACTTCACAGACATGCCCAAACGGTACATTAGCAATTGACAAAATTAGATATAATATAATATGGAGAAAAATATGGAAACAAACGTGACTCAATTTTTTGTGGCAGTAAAATATGGAAACAATTAAAGGGAGTAAAATCGATAATCAATTAAAAGGGAGAAAAATACGGAAGCAAATGTTGCAAATGTTGCAAAACGGTTGCATTTCAATTGTTCGTGGGAGTAAAATATGGAAACAATTAAAGTGAGTAAAATCGATAATCAATTAAAAGGGAGGAAAATACGGAAGTAAATGTTGTAAAACAGTTGCATTTAATTGAGTATTAAATGGGGCTTGCATTTCACACCACTATTAGGAGAGTGATACTTAATTTTCTCAATTAAAAATCAAATTTTCCCTTCCATATTTACCTTTATTCAATCTGAGCACAAGAAACACACTTAACATATTAGATGAGTTATCACATAATAAAAAACTCGTGAGTATGCTCTAAGTATTCTCTTCTGAAAAAATCATTCTTCATATCCCAAAAAGATTGTCCACTTTCTTCAAGGTATGAAAACACTCCTATTCTCTTTGTACGAATATGTTTGTCCAGTTTTTTTTACGTTTGGTTTTTGAGTTCTTAGTTTTATGTAGTTTGCTTATAATATGATATAATTTGTTGAAATCGAAGTTCTGAAATCTGTCAAATTTGTTAATTTTATTCAGATCAGATGATGTTTTGGGGATTTAGGGAGTATATTTGTTTGATTCTGTTGATGGATTATCCTCGGATCTAGGTCAATTTTGCCCATAATTATGTGTGCCAACTAAAGCTGTAGACCTTTTTCAATTTTTGATCAATTATGATGATGTTTTGGGCTGGAGTATGTCGCTCGTATATGATTGTATTTAGGTCAATTAAGATCCAAATATGTTAATTTTAATGATTTATGTAGGTGTTTTGAGGGTTGAGAAGATTGATTGTAGGTATCATTAGAAATTAGCCCTAAAAATGTTGGGTTTTTTTCTTGACCACTTGTAACCTAGTGCCGCCTATAAATAAGCACAAAATCCACATAAGTTGTAATACATATTTCCCTAATTTGTTGTAAACTCTTTCTCTGAGTTTAAAGAAGATGAGCGGCAAAGTTAAGGGTTCGAAGCAGCCACCGATTGAGAAAGATAATTTCTTACACAAGTTCCGATCACCACGTCATATGGTAATTAAAAATTGGTCATCCCTCTCTTTTTCTGAGTTGTTTTCGACTTTTGATTTTTCACAAATTAGTAATGACTGTTTATTTGCATCAGTGGTCACGTGTGCCAGAGTTCCAACTTATTTTCGTCATCCGAACTGGAGGGTAGGCTTTATTTGTCAATTATCGATTACAAGAAACAAACATTGTTGCGATATTCATGTTCTGTTTTTTGGGGCAGGGAAGATAGTACTATGTGCCCTAACAAAAGGGACATTTTAATCTCATTGAGGCTATGGGTAATAAATTTTGGAGTGTTTCTTAAGGCAGACGAAGCTCTAATGGCTACTCTGCGGAACTTGAAGCCTTTTATCACATACAAGTATGAATTTTATGTACTTATATATACCATCAATAATCAATACTTTGTACAGTATTTACATTAAACTTTGTTCTATTACTCTCAATGCAGATATCCTACTGCTGAGGAGGCCAAGAAACTTATCTATCAATTTGGTTCTGTCAGAGATCGCCTAACGATTTCTAGATTGGACACAAGCAGCCGTGTCGTCTCGCAGGTCCGAAACATATAGGTGATGTAAAAATGGTATTTCGGTGACACGTTTATATCAGGTTGTCTTAACTAGTTGTCGTGTGTATTGCAGGCATTTGGTCAATACAACATCCGTTGTATTGAAGATGTTGCCAATGAGGTTGCAAATGTTGGTCCACATTTTCAGGATGTTACAACTATTATGATTCCTCTTTTTTTCCCCCGCGTCCGCATCTACTCATCACAAACTAGACTTTCGTCCAAAGGGTAGGAAGATGAGCGACCAAGAAGATGGTAAAAGGGCTCCAGAAGGTAGGAAGAAAGGCGTCAACTATGCTGGCTTGCTTAGTAGTTTGAATATCAACTGAACATTAATGTTTGAATAGTTGGTTTTGTTAGTTTAGTACTCAAACTATGGTGACTTCGAACATGAAATTCTCTTTGATAAATATGTAGACAATTAATCATTTTCTTTCCTTGGCATTGTTTATATTACTGCAACTCAAAATTGCACAAATTGGAAGGCAATTATCCTAACCGTTTGACTACAGACGCTTTTTTGTTTTTGTTTTTTAAGTGCAACAATATTAGATATCTCAATATAATTTGGAATAAGCACGTGTTATACAAATACTAAGAGGTCCTTCACTAGGTAATGATGTAACATGTAAAAGATTCAACATACAATGCGTTTGATTTTCAATACGATTGAAACTTTCGGGGTTTAAGTGTAAATGTCAAAGCATGAAGGGGAGGAAATTCCAAAGTGGAATTTCCAACCCCATAGTCGACCAAAATGAATGAGAAAAGTCATTTTGACTTTTGAATTCAAACACACTTATTATTGTAATAAGTGTGGTTTAATAGGTGGGGAGGTTACACTTTGTTTTAATGTGATTAAAGATGATAACATCTTTTTCTATTCAACATCAACATAGTATTAAGTGGTGAATAATTGAGAGGGAGGTTATGTTTTGTGTTAATGATATATAAACACCATTTGGTGACAAAACATAACAACAATCTTCTCATTGTCATCTTTTCACTTGTAAGACAATTGAAAAGAAAAATACTCTCTTCTCCTACCTCACTTGGCCGATAACACCAATAGAAATAGTTCTCTTGGTTCATTAATTGTGAAAACACTCTCAAGCTCTAGTTGCTTCGAATGAAGAAATCAACATTGCATTGGAGTGGACTAACTAGAGAGGGGAACGATTGTTGCTCTTCCGCTGCACGCTCAAACACGCTGCAAGGTATACAAACCAACTCATAGTTAAATGTGATTTTAGAACATTGTATTCGATCATTTATACGATTTTACATAATTTGATATGTAAAGCTCGTAATAAAACCCAACAGTTATGATCTTGTAAAAGGAACGAAAAATTCTGCAGGGGCGTTCTAATCCCTCTTTCTCTTTCCTTATCAGAGCTATTACATTATAAACTCGAGTCAGGTTAGTAACATTGCCTGGGTCGGCTCTTTTAAACGAGGCAAGCATGTCGCTTGGTGGCAGCATTTGCATTTCCTGTTCCCGAATTGCTTCATATTCGTGGGGTTTTATTTGACCTAACATATACCCTTCAACATAGTGGGGGAATGGATGATCGTGTCTACCCTCTTGACACGGCCCCACCATCGACCATCACATGTATCGTTAACGTACTCCTTCCCGATTATGCGAAATGGACACATACTTTTTTGGGTTGACGTTTCCTTGGAGAACTTTCTTTTATTAGTCGTATATTCCGAACCTTGACTACACATGATCAGGACAGATGCTCCTTTATCTCCGTTACCTGGTTTGGAACTTCAGAATGCTAATGTAATGTTCCTACGGGTTGCGACACCAAGAACATGGTCCTCAAAGTCTTGTCTAGTTGCGAAAGTCGTTGGTTGGCTTATCAATTAGTACAAAAGTCGTTTGTAGCTATATCAACGAGTCCTTATGCTCGTTACTTTTAACGATTTCCGCACCCGTTGTCTCCCTGATCAACGAGTGGCGAGCTCGTTAGTAGCCCTAACAATGAGTGGAACGCTCGTTGGGCAATTTAGGCACTTCACACACAGGGGCGGACCTACATACATACTAGGGTATTTACATGAATACCCTTCCAAAAGACAAGTTGGCTTAGTGGTAAAGGTTTGATTTGTTATATATGAGGTCATGTGTTCGGTACTGTGGAGTGTCCCTTTGTTTCACTTTGATTCCTTTACTCCTCTAACCTTATTCCCTTACTCCTCTAACCTTATTCCTTCACTCCTCTAACATTATTTTCTTCTAGTCATTTATTATTTACTTTAACTCCATGGTTCATAAAATATGAAAGGTAAAAATAGCAAAGCGTCTTTTCCAATTCAATTGCTCTATCAATCCGAACATCCTTTTTCAATCCCGCCCATCTCCCTCAAACGATTTATGAACAATTCCAAAATAATTTAAGTAAAAAGTAATTCACATATAATAATTATTTCTTATGTATAATTATCATATATTATTGACTTGTTGTGTAATATATTTGAAGTTTTATTCGCTTTGTTAACTTTAATTTTTTAATCTTTAAATTCACTTTTAATGACTTGATGTAATTAATTTTGAATTCTCATTTAAATGTTAAGATTATTTACTTTCAGTTATTTTCATTTACATTTTCTATCTTTAATTCACTTTAGTTTGTGGTTATTGTTAATCATATTTTTTATTCTTACTTTAGGACACATAAATATTGAAGAACAATATAACTTTGTATTGATTATATTTATTTTTATTTCATCTTTTAGGTTGTAATAATGATAATTAAATAATAATCTGGCATCACAATCTTTTAACATTATCGTTGGCAGAAGATGGAATTGGATGCTTCTTGGTTAAAAAATTTAAAGAAAATCATTATTCATAATGTATTTTTAAATAACATATATATTAGGCGTAGTAATATACCAAGATCTATCAAAATTAAATTTAATAAAGTAAAACTAAATTTACCAAAAAGATTAATACATAATTATATGATGGATGACTTAAGAAGCACAATGACTTATTCTTGGTTGAATGGTTGTTTGGTGACTTACATAGAAATAAATCTTTACCACTGTTACGGAATATTATCAACCGGTTTTAAGCCACGAAAGATAGAAGAATGCCGATAAAGTTGAATTAGGCTCAATTGTCATTTGATTTTATTAATGTGATATCTATAGCCTTCAAAAAAAAATTAGACAATTTTATACATTGTCGTTAACTATAATTTTTATATTTTAAATAATAAAATGAATACCCAGACAAAAATCCTGGGTCTGCCCCTGTTCACACACCATTTTTACTGTTTTGGTGTGTATAATAGCTTAGGAAGTTTAGTTTGGCAGCAAAATAACGAGAAACTTTATGTTTTCATAAAATGTGATCTTTTGTCATAAAAATATATTTTTATGACAATTTTTTTGACTTCATGTTGACGTGTAGTTTTATTTATTTTATAATTGTGCACTTTAGAAACTACACACCTACGCCAATTAATTTTCAAACATTTAATATTTGGATCCGGTCATGCAGTAATTCCATGCGAAATAAAACACTGAATTTTCGAAGGTTATTTATTAAGACACTTCAACATACCAATTCCATAAAATACATCCTCGTAGTCAATATTCATACAAAAAAAAATCAAGTCTTAACTTTACAACTTCTATAGTCGTACAAAAAAAAAAGTCTTAGCTATAGACCTATACAACTTATTGAACATATTATCTTGATTTGACTATTAATTAAAATCTTCAAAGTTACTTAACCATATTAATACAAACAATAGTAGTCAAAGAAATTATCTTACATTAATACTCTTATGTAACAAAGGAACCGCACCTATCATCGATTAGTAAACTTCGAATTGACGTAATAGTTTGGAAAGTACCGCTAATACTCTAAAAACTAGCCCTCTTCAGAGATGTAACGGTTACGGCAGCCCCCAAGGCCGAATTCTTAACCTCAATCTCAAACGAATCATAACGTAGGAAAAGCTCAACCAGCAACATCCTGGAAACCAACACAACAAAATCCTTACCAGCACATTGTTTATTACTAACACTAGGACTCTCATTTTGTGGTCCATTAGACCACACCACATGCCTTAACAATTTCTCCCCCTCCTCGCCCATGAACCGGTCCGCGACGAATTCCTCGGACCGGACAAATATTTTGGGATCCTTGGTCGCAAATGGCTGATAACCAAACAACATTTCACCTTCTTTCACTTCAAAAGCCCCGTCGTGGGACTCAATAACAAAGTCCTTCTTGGCTCGACCATATTGACTTGCAACGGGCGGTTCAATACGCAAGGCCTCGAAAACCGTTGACTTCATCAACGGCATTTGTTCCATCGCCCTCATCGTGACTTTTCCACCGTTGGATCGGATCACTGATCTAATCTCTTGAGCTAATTGGGTGTGAAGTTTGACTCCAGCTCTACCTACCCATTTCAACATATTTGGAAAGAAAATCTTCATCCCACCAAATGAATTGAAACAAGTAGCAAATAATAAATTGTGACATGCTTCTTCTTTTGATAACCCCATAAGCTCTGCTTCATCAAGCAAATCCCCTGTATTTTCATAAAAAAATTCATATAATCTTGCATAATCTTTCTTGATCAACTTTGGGGGCAATCTGAAATTATGTAGAGCAACATCTTCAATTGCCTTAGGAAGTCCAAGGCTCAAAACTGGGTGCAATTGGAACAACACCCATTTTCCTATAATTTTCGGACCGTCCCGGCCGAGCGGTGACCCGGCTGGTTTAGCATCGAACCAAGCCGAAACCAAGAACCCAAAAGCTGCATGATCATTAGCTTCATTGAAGCCAACTTTCCCTTTTGTGCTTAGCCCATGTTCCAACTCTTCAAATAAATTCTTGTAATAAGATTGAAACTCTGGGATCACATAGTCTCTACGAGATGATAGCATGAAGAACATTAATTTCTTCAACTTCGCATGATTGGGTTCTGATGGATCAAGGTAGGACAACATTCTGTACCCTCCAGTTAGTTCAGTTGATGGCATAAATGTACCTGTAAATCAAACGATAAAAAGTCGTAAAATATATCAACCGGACTGACTCATGATACCATATTAAAAGTTATTACGGGACTGACTCATGATAGCATATTAAAAGTTGTTACGGTCCATACTAAATATCGCTAAAATATATGACAAATAGTTATCAATCACCTGTGAAAAGATCCTTTTTCTCGACCTTGGAAGTGTCGAAAAGGGTCGGAAAACTCTTGCCGTCAAGCAAAGCAATGACTTTTGGGTCGAAACTGATGAAAGGGCCTGGTGGCATATTGGTTCTGAAGACAGTGGATTGGTATTTTTGGATTCTTGATTTGAAAAATTCTTCTTTCCCTTGGTTGTAGAAATAGTCGGTCCGATCTTTCCACGGACCGATTATAGGCAGCCCGCAGTCTCCCGGGACTTTACGAACCGGGAGCTTATTGGGCTGACTCTGAGGTGGAGGTGGTGATGGTGATGGCGGTGGTCGTAGAATGGATGGTCTTTCAGATATTGAGGCATGGAGTGGTGGTGGAAAGCGGCGGCGCGTGGAGGGGAGTGGTGGTAGGAATTTGGATTTTGATGAAATGAGTGATTTGTTGTTAGGAGTATGTAATGGGAGTTGGAGGTTTGAAGATTGGAGAGGAAGTGAAGAAGAGGAAGCCATTTTGTTGGAATGGAAGTGGACTTTTGACTTTTATTGATGGCTTTGAGTTATGATTGAATTTTGTGGTGTGTTTTTTGGTTATATATATAGGTGAGGAGGAGGTTATGATGTGGTCAAAGTCAAAGTGAACATCAAGGAGTGGTCCTTTGTGAGGATGTGAAGTCTTGTTCAACATGTGTATTTATGAGAGTGGTTATTAGTTATGAAAATGATTTATGTAAATGGTGCTTTATTAAGTGGTATTTTAGTTTCGATGTTTCATTTTTAATTCTTCAGAGTTTAGATATACTTACTATAAGATCAACAATTTTATTTTATGAATGAGATATCTCGTTGTCATATTTTATATTATCATCATAATAACTCGTTTCATTATTCATATTAAATTAAAAGTGAAATCGTGAAATTTATTGTATCAATTATATTAACGAATTTTGTGTTTCAAATTATAACTATACAATTATTATTTTGCCAAATTGAACAATCACAATAAAAGAAGTAAAATCCCTCACCTTGGATCCCATTGCTCCATCCCCTTGGACATGCAAGAAATTGAACAACCACAATGTTTCTATTGAAGGATAACTTATCCACACTAAATACTAAAATACACAAAATGATTTATACGATATTATATTATTAATATTATCGAGAATTGATATAAGAAATAATCCACTTAAATTATTAACTCAAGTCTTCACACAGACTAGATTGTACTCAAACAACTAGTTATTAATAGTTTCACTAATCAGTTATTGATTCTATTTTTAACTTGTTACTTTACCATAAGCACATGTCGACCAATTAGTTAACAAAATATTTCTTTAAAATTAATTACTTCCTCCGTCCTTTTTCATTTATTTTTATCTATTTGTACATAGATTAAGGAAAATAAAAAGTAGTAAAATAGTACATTTAAAATGTAAAATGACAATCAATTGAAACTATATAGTTGGTTGGTTGATAACTTCATAAGAAAAAATAATCAAAAAGTATATTGGAAATGTAAATTCCAATTAATTATGCTAAAAGATGAATATTTTACATTCTCATTGAAATTATCAACTAACCAATAATATAGTGACAATCCATAGATATTTTACATTTTCAATGTACTTTTTTTTCTTTTTGTAAATTAGCGATTATGTGAGTTTCGAACTCATGACCTTCTGGTCACTAGCAATAGCCTTTTCCACTAGGCTATTCGATTAACTATCTTAAATGTACTTTTTTGACTACTTAAATGCCTAAAATATCATATAAAAAACAAATTATGTACTACTTTTTGATGAATTTATAATATCTTCTACATAGAAAAAGAAAGAAATATGGTCGGAGATTAGTTTAGCATGAATTTTCAATCAAATTTCGGCAGCTCTTGTACTTTGATATGGTGACATATATAGGTACGAGCCTACAATACCGGCCAAAATAAAAGAGGCAAAAACAAAACAAAATATAGTTGAAGATGCTAATACCGTAATACTAGACTATAATAGTATAATTGCACGTGCTCAATAGCAACAATATGGGAATTTTCACATTATAAATGCATACCTCACGTGCTTATAGTGATACCCAAAAAAAAAAAGTGGAAATGGGCATGAACATGCCAGACCGCGTTCGTTGATTTAGGCAGAATTAATGATAGGACACTTTTTATTTTCAAAGAACATGAGCTTAGGAATATTAAGGCCGATCACTTATTTAATCGAACTATGCCTAAAGAGTAAAATGGTTGTTTTATAGGGATATAGATAGGATATTATGAATTTATGATGGGCGTTATAAATAGATTTTTACCATCTATATTTGAACAGTTAGAGTTGAATAAAATTATGCGTACCAATTTATTCAAACAAGTAAAAGAAATGAAAGCTAATGACTATTGGAATGGGGATTTTGCACTATGGTAGTAAGAGCATTGCAGCAAGTTACCTAATTTTTTTTCCCTAAAATTAACTTCTTATACTACTTTATCAAATTTAGAAAATATGTTTTAACTTTTGCACAAATTTAGATTCCCTATTTATTACTTACAACACTTAATATGAAAAACAGAAGTGGTTTGAGAAAGGTGTAAATATAAGACACTCCCTATAATATTTGAGGAAACTTTTAGAGATTAAAAATATGCTATTTGGTACATTTTTACTTTTTTTGTCTTTCCTTATTCTAAATATGAAATAGGAAGTGTTTTAGGGCATCTGTTGCGAATGTTCTAAGGGCACTCACATTGGAATACTTATAATTTTTTCCTAAAATCAGCTCCTTATATCACTTTATCAAATTTAGGAGCTACTTTTAGAATTTACGCAAAATTAGATTCTCTATTTATACTTCTCAAATCAACTCTTTTTATATTTTTATATCTAAGTCGAAGACAACTTTAAATTATTTAAATGCTGAAGACAAACTCAAATTATTTTAATATGAAGATGAAAATAATAGAGTTTGAAAGAAATTAATAATTAGTATTTTATTTGAAAAAAGAAATTTAAATATTAAAATCTAAAAATCACATATATAAGATTGAAGGATGATTGTTGCTTCAACCAACAATAAGTTTGAAGGACGTACAACAAAAAAGAAGATATGACATACTCCCTCCGTCCCTAAAAGATTGTCACATTTTGACTTTTGTGGTCAATTACAACAAAATTTGATCACGAATTCTCATTAAACGATAATAAATAATATAGTCTTGTGGGACCTCGTTAGATTCGTCTCAATATATATTTTTGAAATATCAACTTATTATAATTTTTTCGCATTTAGAATAAGAGATATGTATATTTTAAATCATGTTTTATTGACCACCAAAAGTCAAATGTGACAATCATTTAGGGACGGAGGGAGTATATAATATTTGGGCAAGAAAGATTAGAACTTTAAAATTTTAACATAGTAAGTTAATAACAACTACTTTATGATTATTTTAAATATCCAAAAAATGAAGTACATGAGGTGGGAGGAGAGAGTACAGTTGGGCAAAGGAGTTTGAGGGAGTGTAAAAATACACCACATGATAGGGATCTCTAAAAAATGTTAGTGGGGTCATGTTAGGTTGAGTAAGCTGAAAAATTTTGTTTTGTGTAGGCTTCCACCCGATTTTTCACTGGGATAATTTTTAAGATATCTACTACAAATGCACAACGACCATCCACAACAGAGGTCTAAGTTGGGGTGCAAGTGAGGTGCAAGTGAAGATTATCACATGTAGTAGAAGTGCAAATTTTGGATGCAACTTTGGAGATCAATATTTGATACTTGGAGTTTGAGGTTTAAGTGGGGTCAACTGGTGAAAAGCAACCAATGGTTACTTTTTCACCTCTTTTTTTATTTTTCTTGTTTAATATATGTATTATTTGCCCAATAATTCATCAAAATAAAAATATAAAAAATATATTATTATTTTTTATTTGTCGAGATCTATAAATAGAGCCTAAATTTGTTTCATTTGGACATTCACAAAAAAATGAGTTTATTCAACAAGGAAGGGAGATAAAGTGAATAAAATCCTGAATAAACCTCTGCTGTGGAAAATGGGTTCACATAAGGGTGTAAGTTGGTGTTAAGCTGATGTGGCACTGAATAAACCCCAACCAGTTGATACTCTGATGTGGATGGTGGAGATCCTTCATGGTGTGCCACGACTAGAGGGTCATGTAAGGGTACAATTTGAGGTGGCGGTTGAGACTCAAGGGGCGGATCTAGGGTTGCCCGCCAGATCGGTTCGGACCGTTAATCAAACCGGTTTCACTCGCAAGTCGGTTTTTTAATAAACCGATTTGAATGTTCAATTCGTGATCGGTTCGAAATAAAATCGGTTCGTTAATGCGAATCATTTAAAATTGGAAAAAATTGGCTCGTTAATCCGTTCAAAAGAAAAAATGTTTTGATCGTAATCCGTTTTCCACTCGCAAATAGGCTAGTTAGGCTATGTATGGTATACTTACAAAAAAACGAATATCATAAACGATTTTAACGAACGATTAACGAGCGAGCGGAAGATTATCGAGCAATTTGCAACGAATTATGAATGACTCATAACTAGTTGGAATGAAAACTATATTTTAGTAAAAAATTTAATAAATTATTTTAACGAGCGATAGAAGAGCAAGTGGAGACGATTTACGACTTACGGAAACGAATAGTAACCGGTTCGAAATTCAAATTGAACGAGCAAACGAGTCAAATATAACGAACATATTCACGAGCGATCTGCTAGCCGATCGATTCGATAACAGACCTAGATGTATATGCTGGTGTTCGCTACGCATTTTACATATCGAGATTATGTAAAACACATAGGAACTATCGCATACAACGTCCTAAAATTCACATTTAACTATGGGTTTTCGTGTATACCTCTTGAAGCGTGATTGCGTGTGCAGCGGAAGAGAAACAATCGTTCCCCTCTCTAGTTAGTCCACACCAATGTAGGCGTGTGCACGGTTCGGTTAGGTTCGGGTTTGGACAAAAAAAAGGAACCGAACCGACCTGATCGGTTCTACAGCTGACGGAACCGAAATTGGTTCTGTTCGGTTCTAAACGGTTCAGTTCATATCGGTTCCGGTTCGGTTTCGGTTCTGGGCCGGTTCTGAGCCTCATGTTTTGGACCAAAATTTGAGCTCACTTTCGGCCTTGAAATTTTGGGCCTGTTCGTTCCATGCTAATATTATTATTATTATTTTTGGACTCAAATCTAAATGTGATTAACATTGTTTTATATTAAATGTACCTCATAATTAAGTTCCAAAAATATATCTACTTCATATAAGTTTAACAAGTTTCTTTTAAAACTAATTTCAAAATTCGTATACACATTCGTCACACTGTATCACTTTTTAATTATATATATATATATATATATATATATATATATATATCTATATTTTATTAGCTTAGAGCATATTCACCTATTTATTATTATATCATACTAACAATGAACTATGCTGAATCGTCTCATTAATTATCTTTTACTAAAATTAATTTTTCCTACATAAAATTAGTCACCGGTTCGGTTTGATTTTTAGCGGTTCTCCCATAAGCCGAACCGCATCGGTTCGGTTCTCTCAAAGACAGAACCGAAATTGGTTCGGTTCCGATCGGTTCCAAAAAATTCGGTTCTTTTCAGTTTGGTTCCGTTTCGATTTTCCTTTACACCCTTACACCAATGCGTGATTGATTCCTTCCTTTGAAGCGACTAGAGCTTGGAAGTGTTTTGGATAAAGAATGAACCAAGAGAAAAGTATATTCGGCCAAGTATAAAGGTGAGAGGAGGAGAGTTTTTTTTTCTTGACATTTCAATTGTCTTACAAGGTGAAAAGATGATTAAAAAAAATGTTATGTTTTTTTGTCATAAAATAGTGTTAATATTGCATTAATACAAAAATATAATCTCCCTCTCATTCATGCACCACTTTTTTTTTGTAACTTAGCGATGAGATAAGTTTCGAACCCAAGACCTTGTGGTCACTAGCAAGAGCCTTTTCCACTAGGCTATTCGATTAACTCCATTCATGCACCACTTAATACAATAATAAGTGTGTTTGAATTCAAAAATCAAAAGTTATTTGACCTTTTTGTTTCTCATTTTGGACGGCTAAAAGGGGTAGAAATTCCACTTTGGAAATTTCTCCCCTTCATTATTTGACGTTTACACTTTAACCCATGAAGTTTCAATCATATTGAAAATCAAACGCATTGTATGTGTGTGTGACCTTCTAGGATCGAAATAACATTAATCATATGTTAATAAAATATCGACAAGTATTTACTAACATATAAAGCATGAGCGGGCCCTAGTAAAACCATCACGACCCCTATTTCATTTCGAGTTCATTCTCAGCATGTATATTGTTGTCAAACATAATATCATATGAACTTAACTTTAAATAAGTAATCACTATGAACAATCAAATTGTTCATCAAGCACTTATTATGACGTTCAAACACCTCATAATTCTAACAGTATATGTTGTTCTCAGTTAGATTGGTATGAAAATGTCATAATTGAGTCATGAGTGATACTTGTGGTGATATGGAACCAAAGCCGGTGCAATTTTCGCGTGGTGTATATTTTCATGTAAAATATTGAATAAGTAAGTAAATTATATCCGTTCTCTCCTAAAAATATTTATCACACGAATACATCTCTCGATTTACATCTTTATTAAAAGACCAACATTGACAAGTAGAAAGTTCACCATCCAAAGATGGTTGGAAGTGGTAAGTCACAAGTCCTAACCATAAATAAATATAGTGAAACCATTTCAATTATCCAAAATAGATCATGCATACTAATCTAAGTAGGTGTAACTTGTAAGGTGTGAAATAACCTCCTATTTACAATGCTTTTCTTGAAAGAACATATTTTGTGTCCTTTTCTAAAGTATGAAAAAAGGGAGCCCCACATAACAAGTAATACTACTTTTCTACCAATTATTCCACATTCACAACACCTAACACAACAAAATTCCCAATTGGGTTTGATGTTTAATCGTCAAACCCGTTGGGGTTTATCAATTTATTATCAAATAAAACATCATTAATCAATCTTTGACTTTGAATTTTGTTACAACATACTTATATACAAGCAACAAATTCTTCATTGTTCATCAATTGATTGTGTAAAAAATATTAAAAAATTGGACCTCTTTTTTTGCAAATTTTTAAGATTGAGAAAAGATTGGATTTTTGTTTTTTGGGTTGGGAGAAGATTATTGGGTTTTGATAACTTCGGCTGATTCACAGAAAGCTATATAAAAAGTGGAGCTTTTTTAGTTGCTTTTGGCAAATTTTTCGAGATTGAGAAAGAACTGGGTTTTTAATTTTGGGATTTGGAAAAGATCATTGCTTTCTGATTAGTTCGGTTGATTCACGATCTGGGTTGTTTTTTAAAACACCATATTGGTTGCAGAGTATTTGGTCTGCAATATTGAGGTGAGTCATCCATCTTTTTTTAATATATGTATGTAGCTTTGTTTTATCTGAACATGTTAGTTTCTGTGAAGAGCCTGGCACATTGAGCTGGAAAGTATTATGCGTTTTATCTTTATGTTTCGTAAACCAAACCAAGCCTTATCCCACGTCGTTTGGTGGCTATATGAATCGGACCTCTTCAATCGGTCTATTGGGTGATCCATTTTCTTTAAGGCCATGAACTTTTATCTCAATTTTTGGTGTTGTAAGTTGTAACATATGGTATCTATCTAAGTTATGATGATGTGGAATGTTGAATTAGAATCCATGCAAATTTAGAGCTAAAGGGGCAAGTGAATTCTGGGAATATGATTGGTGCGTGTTTCTAGTTTTTATTTTTATTGATTTTGTTCAAGTATTTTTGCTGTAACTACCACGAGGGTAAGGTTGCGGTTGGCATTTAAATGTTTTGCTTTGATTTATGGAAGTGAACTTTAATGGTTTAATCGGATATATATTTGGAGATAGTTTTTATTGATATTTACTTGGTTTTTGCTTTCAAAGTCGGTTCTTGAATTGTGAGTGTGACGATACCTCATTGTTTGAATAATTGTGGATGAACTGTTAGAACATTATTTGCGCTGATTGGATCTTTGTCGACACTGTGATTGTCATTTTCAATTTGGTAACAGCAAAACACTAATATTGGTCTATTCAATTTTTCACGATTATGTTTTAGTTTAATAAGAATTGATGATTAGTTTCAATAACCCTCCTTTTGTTGATCTTGTTGTAATGGACTTCTTTTGATTTAAGTAAATTGTAAGCTCTTTGAAACTGCTGTCAAGTGTAGTTGAATTGTATTTATTTGCGTAACTTGAACATTGAAGCAGTAATATAACATTTTTCTTGATTGATTTTCCTTCTTTCTGGAAATAAATCTCTGAAGTGTCAAATTATTCTATTCATTTTCTAGTAACTACTGGTTATATTCATAAATTGTTGCAGGTAAGGGTTTCTTTATCCAAAAGAAAAAGGTTCACCTGATGGGGTGGCTCAGCAAAATTTTTAAAGGTTCGAATCACAGCGTCACAGAAGGTCAAAATGATTGGACATATGGGGCAGATGTAGATGCAAATCAACCTTCTAGTTCATGGGTAAATATGTTTACCTTCAATCTTGCTGGCGAGCATCACCCGCTTCTGATAATCACTTTTCTTTCTTTCTAAACTAGTTTATTTGAACTTGGTGGAGTTTCATGTGATCACTTTAAGTCCGTATGGTTCAGAGTTTTGATGATTGGATACATCTGAGCTTGTAAATGTTGTAGAGAGTGTAGCAATAAATTCAGTATTGAGTTCAAACTAGTTGTCTTTATCATACGAACTGTCATGGTATTGCTTTTCCACATGTTAATGATAATAATTTCTTCATAGAAGCTGGGAATCATCTCTTTTAGTAGCTTTCGTCCAACATGACTGTCTTATAGGGACAAAGGTTGCCTAGTCATATGCAGCTAGCTTCTTTGATTATCCAATGATTATTGATCATTACAAATTACTTGTTACTTTGGCATGCTTGTGCAGGATCAGGAAGCGCTCTCTGAAGTAGATGATATCGATAGAGCTATTGCATTGTCCCTATCAGAAGAAGATCACACAGGGAAACATGTAATAGGTAGATATTCACATCTTTTAGTTTACCTCCCTGAAAATTTTTAATGATGAAACATGCTCTGCTTCACAGTTTCATGTGTGTTTTGCTAAATATTATGATGTCTGTGTTACTCTAGATTCATCATGCCTGCTTTGTTTTATAGCTGATGTATTCCATTCGGTTTTGATTTATTATAGAATCTGCATACTTATTATTTGACAATTATGTATATTTAGATAATGTCTCTCAATTGAAAGAAGATGAACAATTGGCCAGAGCGCTTCAAGAAAGTTTGGCTATCGAATCTCCTCCTATAAATGCAAACATAAATGACAATGTAAATGGACATGGATTTGGACATGGACATGGACATGGATTTGCACATGGACATGGGAATATATATGGGCATGGAAATGGGAACTTCTATCAACCTATACCTTTCCCATACTCAGTTGGCTTCAGGTATGTCTACTTCGTCAGTTTAGTTACTTCCTTTGTGATAATAAGAAACAAAACATCACCTCCGTGTTTCATTCATGTGTATGTGTTCATTGCAGCGGATTTTCTTACTATGTGTGTGCATTTGTTATCTATACTCAGTTTTTAGCTCTCCCCTCCTCTCCATAATGTGCATGTTTGTGGCTTTTCTTTGATATTTTTATTTCATCGTCGGTTTGTGATTTCATAAAGAATTTCAACATTTGTCAATGAACCCATGACCCATATATATATATGTAATTTTTTGGACAATATTATCTTTTCCCATTTGGTGCCAGTATCACAATGAGAATTATGGCCTCCATATTAGAGATTACTTTCTGTGTGCACCTTCTTATAGCAAGATATACTTCGTAATGTAGTGGATAATTACTGTAACTTCTAGATGAGTTACACTTGATATCCGGTTGCCAATTTTGAACAAAGACGTCAAGGAGTTTCATGCAGATTCTCTTTATTTCTTCATATGGTAGGATATGTGCTGGTTGTAACGGGGAGATAGGCCACGGAAGATTCTTAAGTTGTATTGGCGCAGTTTGGCATCCAGAATGTTTCCGGTGTCGTGCTTGCAACCAGCCAATTTCTGATTATGAGGTGCAAATTATATAATAAATTAATGAGAATTGTACATATACGGCATATTTATTATATACTATTTTTTAGTTATTCTTGATAATTTATCTGTCAATCTCTGTCGAAGACTCTATTAGATAAGAGAATGAGTTAATGATTCAACATTTGTATCACATGCATTTTGTTGATGGATACACTGATTGGAATGACTTTTTACATCAGGGGTCATCTATAATACATTAATGTTTTTTTAAATTATTTACTGGAATTTTGCGTTAGCCAACTAGACTCTCAGCGTACGCGAACTCTATCTTTAATGTACAATAACATGTTGCTTTTTCTTTTGTAGTTTTCTCTTTCTGGAAATTATCCTTATCACAAGGCGTGCTACAAGGAGAACTATCACCCGAAATGTGATATCTGCAAGCTTTTTGTAAGTGTTTATATAATTTTTGAAGAGACCTTTTTGGCATTTTTCAATGGGCAACTGAATGATGTTCTACCTCCTCTCCCCAGTTTACTCTTCTGAGACTTTAACTTAGTATATCATTTTGTTTCTCATCTGCATCAATAATCTAATGCTAATACCAAGTCCTATAGCCCTTCTTAGAAATAGGGCAAACATCTTCTCTTATATTTGATAATTGAGTTTTAATGAGTCATTACTAGTACTCAAGTGCCCAATGCTGCTTTTTCTGTTGTGAGAATGTGTATGTAATCTATTACGATAGTTGCTTGACTGAGTTGGGAACTTCTGATGATACTCTTACTCTAATAACAACGTTGTTTCCCTCATGAGTCATGTACTCGTGATTATAGGAGGGAAACAATGTTGCCATATGGTACTTTTGTGAAAGTGTTTTTCTTAGTGAAAGAAAGTCTTTACAATTGTCTATTTCAAAGTTTTCATCGGCTCTTGGTAATTTCATTTGTAAATTTTTGTTGTTCAAAGAAATTGGTTGGTATCTTGGAATAGTAAAAGAGAGGATCAGGCATCATTAGAAGAAATACGTAACAATCACAGAAGGGAACCGACAGCTTGATCTAGATTCGTTTGTACTTGACCATGACTTGTACCCCATTTCCATCAGTGGAAAACAAAGGAACTTTGATGCTTAGAAACAGGGCTAGATTCATCGAGTGATGCTTCTGGAATATGAAGACAGAAAGTCATTCGGTTTGTAGTCGTTATGTGCCCATAACTTTTCTTGACATGTAATTTCTTGCATGTAGTCTGTCCCAAATCAATGTGAATACTCCTTTTTGTTCTTTGACGCATGTCATATAAAAGCTGGGTGATTTTACATTACCTTGTGCTATATCAAATGTGAAACCTAATCAAATGTCTATATAAGTGTCAACTGGCCCCCTATATTTCCCAAGAGTCGTCTAAATTGTGTGCTAACAACAGACACTGAGTCTTAGTTGCAACATTTCTTATTAGTTAGGCGGTAATTTGTAATTTTTGTTACACTGAGATAAATTTTAAATATATAAAAACAGTAGGGGACAATTGTGTTTAACCTTAAATATTCTGTGCATTTGATACGGAAGCATAATGACTCCAGTGCATGTTGGGCTTGTTACCTTTTTATATGAACTCTACCTTTCTCCTATGAACTTCCTCATTAACTAGCATTTACATTGCCTATTTATTATGAAAACTTTTGCAGCACTTGGTCATTTCTATGGTTCTATTTCATGTCTTATTTTATTTACCTTTGCCTTTTGTCCTAGATACCAACAAATGCTGCCGGTCTTATCGAATATAGGGCACATCCTTTTTGGTCCCAAAAATACTGCCCTTTTCATGAACATGATGGAACACCTCGATGCTGTAGTTGTGAACGCATGGAGGTAAGTCCAAATAAACTTTGATCCAAGGCTCTTGGATGTTTCCATCTTCACATTCTTTTATACTACATAAAGAAGGTAATAGCATTTAAGTTGAATTGGTATATGATTGCCTGAGGCATTTCTCTGATCACTCTTTGCCTAATGAAAAATAGCTTAATCTTTCAATGAGAATAATATCTTAAGTTTGCTTGGTTTGCAGTCATGTGATACAACATATGTTGCACTGCAAGATGGTAGGAAGCTTTGCTTGGAGTGCTTAGATACATCAATTATGGATATCACTCAATGTCAACCTCTTTATCTTGATATCCAAGAATTTTATGAAAGTTTAAATATGCGAGTAGAACAGCAAGTCCCCTTGCTCTTGGTTGAGAGGCAAGCACTTAATGAAGCCATGGATGGAGAGAAACATGTAAAGAACATTCTGACTCTGCAACTTAACAAATTTCATGTGTTATGCCCAGTCATTTTGGGATTCATTTTTATGTGTTCAGTGTATATTTTCTGTTTATTTAGGGGCATCATCACTTGCCTGAGACTCGGGGTCTCTGTCTCTCAGAAGAACAAACTATCAGCACTGTAAGCTTCTAAATTTCTGTTCCTGTCCTTCACATTTTCATATTATTATGAATTATTGCAAAATTTCTGTCATGCCGTATATGAACTGAAGATGCACCCTTCTTTCAACAGATTTCGAGGCGACCACGGATTGGAGCTGGTAATCGGTTTATGGACATGCGAACAGAACCATATAAACTGACGCGTCGCTGTGAAGTGACAGCTATTCTCATTTTGTACGGCCTTCCGAGGTATCCTTTATTCTACAATATGACCTTCCGAGGTATCCTTTGTTTTTCAATATGCAACCAGTCAGATATATAGCGAAACTGTAGAGACTGATAAATCGACTGATCTTTGTGCCCCAGACCATGAGCTTGTAAACTGGTTCACATTGCACCCTGAATGAGAGTATATATCCAATGGGGGAACATTGATGTGACCAGTGATCTGGTATTGGGTTTAATGATAATTGGATAATCTGAATCAGATATCTACTATTTCAACCACAAGCCCGTCAGATCTGATCTGAAAACTCAAGTTTGAAACATGTGGATCTTTATAAAGAAGCCTAATTCAGCACAGTATTAACTGATGAAATGCTTTATCTCTTGTTTAAGGATTAACACATGCTTGTCTACGGTGCACACAATAAACCATTTATTTTTTAATGTTATTATCTACGTACAAGTGATCTTCTATTAAGTAATGATGAATTAGTAGTCTTTCTCAGGCATCAAGCATAAAATCCTTACTCTTTCAGCTTAGTGATTAGTTTTTTAGAATGGCAATGTAGGTTTGTCAACTTTTGTGACTGCGGTTTTTGACATGCAGGTTGCTTACTGGATCAATCCTTGCTCATGAGATGATGCATGCATGGTTGCGACTTAAAGGTGCATATAATGCTTATCTTGTTTCTAGAGATAATGTTCCATCATGACCCAAAATCCCAAACAATAGTAGTACAATTTCAGTTAGCTATTTGTTGCATTTGATGGCATACAATTCGTATTCTTCTATTTTGAAAATTAGACTATAGAAGGTATCCAGCTCCCTATAACACAATTATATAACAAGAGACAAACTCATCTTAATGTCATTTCTGTTTCTGGACAGGCTACCGGGCTCTTAGTCAAGATGTCGAAGAAGGAATTTGTCAAGTACTGGCTCATATGTGGTTGGAATCACAGCTAGCATCCCTATCTGGCAGCAATGCCGCCTCTTCTTCACGACAAACGGCAAGATCTCCATTTGAAAGGAAACTTGGGGAATTTTTCAAACACCAGATCGAGTCAGATACATCGCCAATCTATGGAAATGGTTACAGAGCCGGTAACCAGGCAGTGCTAAAATATGGTCTGGAGAGGACCCTCGACCACATTCGGATGACGGGTGGATTCCCTTATTGAAGTATAGTTGCCATTTCTACATGTCACAATATGACTCTTGGCCTGTTTATTTGATTATAGGCCATTCTCATGAATCATACTAACCAAATTAGTTCATCAGTAGGCTCATTTGTACACCACACCTCACATGTCACCACTTCTGTACATTTGTTGAGAAATTAAAGTAGTTCTTCCTCATTTTGTTTCTATGTTTTCTTCAATAGATAATATGTTTATGCTCTTTCGTGAACGAATCTAATTCATCGGCCGTGAGTGTGGAGGAGCCTCAAAACTTGATTTGCCTCGAAATAAGTCGTTCAGGATTTATTTGACATATATCGTACTGAAATATCCTTAACTTTGGGATTAATGGAGCTTGAGTCGAATGTTCTATTCTCCATGAAGGAGTATAATTTTATTGTATCATAAAATTAGTAAGTTATTGGCTTAAATTTCAAATCATTTGAGTCGAACCCTGAAACTTTTGCTCATTGAAATGGAACTTAAAATTTCAGTGATCGTTAGAATCATACTATCTGCTTCCCTTACACCTATATTTCTCCTAAATAAATTTTTATGATAGATTCATATCTTGGTGGACGATTTACCATCACATCTTACAAATTCGTGTTGATGGAGCTTCAACCAAAATCTCCAGAAATTCCATGATGCACAGAGAAGTTTAGAAAGAAACTCAAGTATGTTGAGAAAAACTTTGGAGCATGTTGTCGTTCTTTTAGAAATGTCTCGAAAAATGGTCGGGGTATTAATCCGATTGGGAAGATGTAAAATCTTGACGATGATGTATGGAAACAAATTATTAAGGTTCTTATTTTGCCTCAACATTGTTGTCCCTAGACATTGTTGTTGAGACCATAATTACAATATTTTGATTCTTACAAGTTAATCTGAAAGCATCGGAATGGAATCTTGAACCCATACTACTATTTGAGAAGATGCAAGAATAAAAGTATGGAGAATGTCTGCACCTAAAAAGAGCAAGGACAAGATATCATGGTCTCCACTCTCCACCTAGATTCACCTAAATCCAAACGAGCCAGCAGAGATGGATGATAAAAGCAATAACAACAAGAATGTTCATTAGTCCAAACTATCGATCAAAATGGAATAACCGAGTTCCTTCTATGTAGATGAACAGAATACTAGATAACATTGAGTAAGAAAATAAATGTACTGATATGAAGAGGACAATTTCTACCAAAAAGAAATTTCTATACACGGCGATCATTGGAGTTCAGTAGTTTCTCTTCTTCATTCGGAATCTCATTCATGGCTACTGCAGCATTGTGCTGGTTGCTGGTCATCTTGATCCACTCTTTTTCTACGCGGAAGTATACCCATTGGAACCTTCGTAGGATCTCTAACGCGGTTATGGTGAACAAGGTGATGTAGTTGTGGCGAAGATGAGCAGAGAGTTTGTATGTCCATGTGCATCGAAGAATCAGGTTGCTCGTAATCACCCAAACGAAGACCTGCAAAATTTCCAGAGGCGGGAATAGCCTTTTAAGTTCGATAAAAAAGTTCTACACTAAATCTTGACAAGAATTTGGTAAAGCTAGTTCTCCCAGGGAAGAAAGTGTTCCGCAGAAACATTATAAATGAATAATGTAATAATGAGCGGGGCATTCACAAGTTTAGGGCCACTCGATATTTCAACTAAAGATCCTTACATTGGCAACATAAAGAATATAGAGTAACCAAAGAGAGAGGAGTTTACCCATTTTCTTCCATATACCAGGTATGATATGATGTGTGGTTTATTGAACTTGAATATCCGAGTAAATGAACTAGCAATAAGAAAATATGCAGTTAGCAAGGGCAGCACTGTGGTGCGTAGGACCAATTAAGCCGCTAAAATTATTTAGTTCAGCAAAGAATCTATTCTAGAACAGCTATACAGTTAGTTGCATAAAATTGATGAAGGAGAATGGAGCACTAAGAACTATTCTGCCTCCCCGGCAGTGGTGAGAGGAGATGTGCAGTTGCACAGAATGCAAGGCAAGTCACAAAACCCGAAGATCTAGAGCCAGTGAAAAAATGTTGTTACATACCTTAGATCCCAATCACGTGTCAAATCCCAATAAAATGAGTACAAGGAATTCACAACACTTGAAAGAAGCCATAATGGCCGATAAATGTCAACCCACTTCTCAGGTAACACGTGATATTTTAGGGCTGAAAGAAATATTACTGGCACTGCTGTTGAATACTTCAATGCTGAACAGACAAAAGAAAAGTTATGTGATTAAGATAATAGCAACAGAAGCCAATTAATCAAATCATTAATGGAAAACACAGTTATATAAAAGGATCACAAACTATTAAACAAGTTACCATTAAATAAGGAAGTTTTCTCTTTGGTATCCTTGTACTGCCGAAGACATTGGAACAGACGAAACAAATAAGGTAACACGAGAACTATAGGAATTGCAACAGAATGGCTGCCGCAAACAGAGTCCGCTTCAAACCATGCAATAGTAGCAACCTGCACTAGTAAAAGGACTACTCTCAGAACAAATACAAGTACCATATAGATCTCAAAAGAGTAACTTAGTAGCGATGAGATAAAACAATCTCGTACTTGTCTCTTAGGTGCAAGAACAACTTAATAATAACAAAAAGCTCATGAAGTATTGTTCTCCTAAATTCATCCTTGAGAAACTGACCTGGCGATGGACCATTCTACAAGTCGACCTCTCGAGATCTGAAAAGACCTGCATTTGGAGATCCAAGATATTATACACAGGTCATTAAGGCAGAGCATATGTTCAAATCCTTCGGAATATAGGGAAGATTCTCACCTTAGACATCGAGGTTAATATATCAGCCAAAAAGAAATCAGCAAACGATATTGCCTGTAACAGCAGACAAGGAACTTGTTATCCAGCAAATAGGGAACGGAAAACAAGCGCCAGAAATTTCAAATACTCCACTATGCTATACTTTGTACGTATTTGCATGATCTAGCTCGACTGCTCACAACATTTAAGAAAGGAGGTTGATTTGAGTGTAAATATAATAAATAGATAGCAAATAAACAAAAAGATATGATTGTATAAAGTTAAAAAAGAGTTCTACAAATATATAAGGTAAGCAAAAAGAAGCTTGACAAATGAATAATGCTCCCTCCATTATTTTTTAATTGTCCTTTTAGCCTTAATTTTTTGTTTCCAAATAGTTGCCTTTCTAGCATAATTAATTGTTTTCAATATACTTTTTGATTACTTCTTTTAGGAAGTTATCAACCAACTAATTATATATATTTTCAATTGATTGTCATGTTACATTTTCAATGTACTTTGTGACTACTTTTTATTCTTATGCAAATGGCTAAAAGGACAACTAAAAAAGAACGGAGGGAGGATTACACAAGAATAGGAGGCTAAAGATGAAAAATGTTGTTAAACATAGGTCAAAATTTTGGTACAACTTTTTTTTTATAGTCGGTCTTCTAAATAAAAACAAAGGTCATAATAAATTTTATTTTGTGCAGCTTAATGTGTCTAATGTTGGGATATTATCTGACTGTAATAAGTGCGGAAGAGTAGAAATCGAAGAGATATACCATATGCATTATTAGAAGAAAATATTAGTTCTCGCAGTTATATGTCAAGAGGCAAATTCCTGCTTAATTGTATGCATAAAGTGAAGATGGAGAGTACTTTTCAACATGTATCACCATAACCATAGAAAATGTGGTAAAACACAACTGATTTCTTGGCTTTGCACCAAAACTAAGAGATTTGGTTCCGTGAGACTAGCTCTGACTAAGTACAGTCTCGAAAGCCACGGAAAATATGGTTCAAACCAAAAAGCGACGTGCTGTATTACTTCAAGTAAAATATTAATGTTGGGTATTATATCTGGAAAGTGAAAGAAGGGCAAAGAAGGCAATTATGTTCCTGGTGTGTTGAAGAAACTGAAACTGCATGAAACAAAAGAACTAACAGTGGGAACTGGTGTCAAAATACTTAAATTGATCAGCAATGGTGGACCACTTGCCATGTGCGGTTGTATGTTTTCATATTTATTTTCACAAACTTATAGAGGAAGCCTCCATGACAAAGCATAGAAGTAAAAGAATATTACAGCTTACATAACATTTATTGACACCTTTAAAAAGGAATGACCAGACCATCAAAGATCCGGAATTATACACTGGGCAGTTAACAACTGTAAAGTGTGGATATAATGGAGAAATGATGTAAGGGCTTACTAGAGATACATTCATATCATTAGATTTAGCATTGCAAACCTAAAATGATTATCATTCTTAGATTTCAAATAGAAAGAAAATAAGTTAAACTTGCCTGAAATGGGAAGAATATCCTCCAGACGGTTCTCAACAGAAAGTAGCGGGAGGATAAATAAAAGATATCGA
The DNA here is from genome assembly GCA_003412495.2 of Echium plantagineum. Classification (NCBI taxonomy): domain Eukaryota; kingdom Viridiplantae; phylum Streptophyta; class Magnoliopsida; order Boraginales; family Boraginaceae; genus Echium; species Echium plantagineum. The sequence continues at coordinate 178,830 of QFAX02000021.1, forward strand.
AGGGAAAGATCAGAATCATTGCAACACCAGTATACAAGAGAACCTGTGGTGAAATAAGAAAAACTTATTTCAAAATCAAAGAATCGTTTCAGCAAGTTTTCTCAACATTTACATGTAAGGTCACCTCGTCACATCACCTTATGTAAACATTTGATAAGTGCAAATATGTTTTACCAAAATCTTATCAGAAACAATTAATCAGAGAGAGTAACAGTCATGAGCAGAGAAAGTTCCTTAAGATGGAAAACTAAGGATCAAAATATGATTACCAGGAATAATATAATGCCAGACTCAAATCCATAACGGAAGCTAGCTACCCTATAGTCGAAAAGATTAGGTCATTATAAAAATGCTAATAACATTAAATTGACTAATTTTTCCCAGTATCACAAGTTTGGTCCGCTAGAATCAAGTATCTATTTGAACAGCTCATACATGTCCAGTTATTGATAATACTTTTACTGAAGGGGAAGTATTGAAGAACGAAATGATAGCATGGGCATATGCCCATATATAACTCATTTGGATGGGATTCAATGTGTTTGAAGCTAAGTAAAGTCTAATAATAACTTTTCTAGACCTGGCACTGATAAGAAAACAAGGAAGTTAAGAAAATCAGTGAATGTGAAAGAATCACAAAACAGTAGCTAATTGTGTGCAAAAATGCACTTAGATATACTGTTTCATGTTGTCTAGATATAAATGCTACCAAACTGTTCAGAAGAAAACCAGCAGAAGAGGAAGCCTCTATTGCAATGAATATTTAGGCAAAGAAGGAATGAGTCGACAAAGAAGTAAGCAAATAAAATAAAAATAAACCATGTGCTTAGAAGAGGCAGCATCTATTACACTGGTTGAGATTCAAGTATAAAGATAATAAACTATGTGTTTAGAAGAGGCAGCATCTATTACACTGGTTGAGATGCAGCCAAAGAAACTTCGCCATGGGAATAAAGATACAGATAGGCCGTCATGCTGCTTGGAACAATGATTGTCATCCAGGTAGCACACTGTGACATAATAATATAGTATCTTTATAACCATACAAGGCCGAAAAGAAAAGGAAAAAAACATATACCATATAACGAAGACAATCAAATGATTTCAATTATTCTGCTCTAGGGTGTATTATGTATTATTGCGATATATGCAAAAACATAAGATGCTTTTTCATGCAGGATAAAATGTAAAATAGTAACTTCTCATGCAGGCTAAAATATAAAATAGTAACTTACAGAATGTTAAATTTTAAGGAGGCTACCACAAGGAGTTTAAATTTAAGTCATTTTCAGCCAGAGGTCATCTATTACACACTGTATTAACAAGTTTCAATAACATAATATAATTTCTACTTCCAAATCTCAATCCAGATATGAACTCATATATGTGTATAATCATCATTCTGAGGATCTATTTGGTAGAGGGAGAAATGTAGAAGTGGAACATGCAAAACATAAATAGCATTATCAGCTTAAAGTATAATTTACAGCGTAAGGACAATTTAAGCACATGCATATTATTAGCCGTTTTATGGAACATAGAAATAGAACATCTTTCACCAGTTCCTTTCTTTCATATGAACAAGATTATAAACGACAGCATAACCATACAAAGTCATAGAACCTTATGAGTACTACACAGCATTTACCTTCCATATTTCTTTATGCGTGAGGTGATATTGATCAAGGTCAAAGATCTTAGCGTAGTTGACAGGAGATAGAGAAAAGACATACAAATTGGTGCCCCATAGCCAAACAGCCATTGTCTGAGAAACAAAAAAAATATTAAAGTTGATGGGTTATGGAAACAATTTAAGTCGGTAATTCAACTAAAAATATAGCGTACCACAAGCAGAAGAGGATTGTAATACAAAAAAGCCTCATACAAAAATAAATCCCTGAGGTCTGCACTCATTCGCATTACTGAGTCCCAACTAATCTACAAAATAGTTCATAGACGTTGTTTTATGATGGAGAAGAAACAATAATATCTGACATAAAAAGATTGCAGCAAAATAGCTATTGTACCATAAAAGTAATACTAACCTTGCAACAGATAAAGCCCCATACAAAAAATAGTAGTACCTGAAATTTCAATCGATTAAAATAGAGGCACAGAAAGAGAAACGAACCTCTAAATTGCATGTTTGGTGGAAATATCATCAAACGTCTCAATATATATGAAGTTCAAGTGGTGTTGAGCAATTGAGACTGTTTGCAGAAGGCCATCTCTATATTTCTATTGTAAATGTATAACAAGGGCATAGCAATAGTCGTTGTTTTGAATCCATTATAAAATACCAGCTAACAGCTTAGTATAAACTTTTCAACTACAGTACCACAGTACTTCCCGATCAAAAGAACAACTATTTAAAGGAATAAACAATTTAGCTTTTTGTACCACTGCACCCAAAATGATACCATCCTCCAGAGACAAAATATAGTATAGTACCAACATCCAACTTAGGCAGGAAAAGATAGACTAACACTATAGTCATATATAGAGCAGAGTTTCAACATTTTCCTTACAAGGAAAGAACTATGGTTCATATTAGACTGAAGCACTACCTTAAATCTCCATAAAAGTAACGGAGATGGCATAATGACAGCACTATTCAATTGTGTGGTGGCCCCCTTCATTTCATCCGACACTACAGTGTTCTGGAAATTGTCTTCACTGTTATTCAAAGGCTCACCTATCATATAAGTTACTGCTGTTAGCTTTATACACAGAATAAAAGAAGTAAACAAATAACATTAAGAACTATAAAGTTACCAAAATCAAAAACTACAGCTCGGCTTCCGGACTTTCTTAAATGAGGACTGCTCGCAGGAACAGCCGTAAAATCCCCAAACATAGATGGAGGCAACTGTCCCAACGGGTGAAGTTATTCAGGTCGTCAAATGTATAATTGAGACCTGCAGCTAGAAAATATGAATTTATTGTCGATACAAAGATCCAACAACAGGACAGATTTTAATATGTAGCATCAGGGGAAGACATAAAAGTGGTCTGAAAAAGTACCGGAATAAAGATGGGTACACATAGACTTCACATATCATTACGGTTAGAAAATGTTAGCACAGAAATGGAGTTACATCTCTAGGGTAGAAACTTTTCACATGAGACAAATGTACGGAGTTCCAACTGCGCTTACTTAGCAATAAAAACAAAAAAATATCACAATAGGGTATCCCGAACACTAGAAGAAGCATCGATTGAAAAACAGTATCATCCTGGTAGACTATTCCTCCTCATCAACTAAACTGACAATGTCCTTATTCCATTCAACACCATAATATAAGCTAATCTAACATGTCAACCGAACAAAAGGCAAAAGTTATCAAAACCTATATTTTGAATTCAACATAAGATTTCCGATTAGCAATCATTTCAAGTTCAAACTCTAATTTTGTAGTGTCGAAACGGTCTACAACTCAGAGGTTGAACCATCTTAGTGACCATAGTATTATCAATTAGTTGAACCATTTTTAGTGACTATCAAATAACTCACATTTAATCAGTAGTAATAAATCCACTGATCTTGGAACAAATAAAAGATTCCATTTTTCAGAAATTCAAAAATAAATTATAATAAGTGAATCATCTACCTCCTGATTATGATATAAGCATATACCTAAATAAGATCCCATTATTAAGAAATGCAAAACAAAACAAAACACATCCAAATCAAGAACTTAAAGAGTTGAACAATGTTCGAAGAATTGAAGTGGGAGCTTAACCTGAATTAGTGCAGATTCATGAGATCCAAAATTGATACTGTTGAAACGGAAAAAAATTGATGAAATATTGTTGTGATAGTAATAAGATGGTGCGTATAATGTAAGATTGCACGCCTTTTTTTGGTGTCAATTGTAACGCTTTAGGTGTGTTTCAAGCTAATCTTCTGAGTTGTTATACACACCCAACTAGTGTTTTCTTGAAGGGAAGCTAGTATTTTAATTAGTGTTGTTAGGGGCTCGGCCCTCGGGTGAACCCAAAACCATATGGTACTCGTTTTGGAAAAACTTGAGTGATTGTTTAATAAAATCTTTGACACTATGGTATATGTTGAAAACACCCAACCTCGAACAAAATATTCGAAATTCGGACAACATGTAAAAAATTGAAATTGAAGTACCTAATCTCTGAATACCATGAGGCCTACACGAAATAGGATCGAAAGAGCATAACCGAGTTTCCATACGGTAAGCTAGCTCACCGATTTGGGTCCAAACACGAACTTCAACTGTCTTTCTATTTCTAGGGAACACTATATACAACATAATAGTGTTTCGTCCCCTACCTAAACTTCTTCAACTACTACACCGAAACTTAGGAGGATGTACGTTACAACACGATTTTGAATATAAAGTGAGATTTCAAGAAATGACATATTTATTCACTCCACTTCTAAATAGAAGGCATAATAATACTTTCATGTCTAAAAAACATTGTTTTGGTGTGTATAATAGCATAACCTTTTTGTGAACGGTTACAAGTTACATAAGAACTAGTATGTGATTTATGGAGTATTTTACTACATATAATGTGGAAAGACATTAATTAACCAGCTATGTCAGGTGTCATATGATAGTTTCTCACAAGTTAGTGAACAAAATTAAAATACAAACAAGAAGAAAACTACCACTATCATAGGTCAGTAGTCCAATTCTAACAACGAGCTTAAGAAATAACTAGCCATAATTTTTCTCATAGAGTAATTATTAATCAACCTATATATAGCACGGAATATACAAATATCCTCACAACTTATATTACATTAAAATTATTACGAATTAACATTATTATGATGCACAAACAATTATCATGTCAAACATACTAATATAAATAAAGGCGCAAAGTAGCCTAAGATTTTGTGGGTCCTAAATTATTAATCCACAAAAATCAAAATAGATGATAGAATAATTAAAATTCTCAAGAGCTAACACATTGGCAAATGGTCTTCATTCAAAGCCAGTTGGAGAAGCTAGAGGAAATGGAACCAATGCATTTTGCTTGCCATTCACATAAAACTCAACAACTGCATTCATCCTTTCAACTCTATCAAAACGGTGATAGTTCATGTGAATTATAACAGGCTTCAATTTCATCAGCTTAGGATCATGCCTCACAAACTTGAATAGAATCTTACTATTCATAAACATCAAGAAATCCATGGTCCTTTTCGACACATGGAGGCCAATGTACCCAGGATGCGAAGGCTGAAACAACTCCTCGTTGAAAACCGCCTGATCCCACACGCCTTCTTCTTCTATAAGCCTATTAGCAACGCGATCCAAGAGCTCGATTGATGGGATGGTAGCTCGTATATAGAAGAATCCAGAATTGTACACCCAAATTCGTCTAGTGAATGCTGCTCTCGACGATCCCATTGCAGGTTCATCATAAACGTCATTAAAACCATATGCTGTAATGTTGTCATGACCGTCTGTCATGGACTCCACGTCTGCATCGCGATATAAATGATCAAATGGATTTTGTAAACAAATCACATCAGTATCCGAAAGGAGGACATTGTATCCGAGCTCAAGAAACTCGCGCAACAGTAAGAACTTCAGCGCGGAGACTTCATTACTCGCCCCTTCCTTCCCAATAGTATCAATTGCCTTATCTTTGTCCCGTCTGTACATATTGACTCCGTTTAATTTGCAGAACTCCTCCACCTCATCATCCAACACGACAACTAGATAATTGCGAATTCCTACTCGCTTAATGCTGGTGAACCAAATCTTTAGAACGGGAATCACTTTCGCATTTGCTAGAGAAACCATTAGCTCTCCATTAATGGAAACCTCTGCCAAGATCTTCGCGAGCCTCGGATTTACTGATTCGTTGGGAAGAACAGTAGGATTTCTGCTCAATCCCTTCACTGTACCAAAAGGACCAGCCCTGGGAGCATGATCTCTTTCTTGCTCAAGAAACTGTATCTTTGCATTCAACTCTTTCAGTTGCTTTTTTAATTCATCATTCTCTTCTAACATATTTGAATTGTTTGATCTTACCATGTTTGTCTTTTCAGAAGATTCACATATACATGAATTGGCCTATAAAACATAAATCTAATATAAGAAGGAATAAAAGTATATGATAAAAAAAAAAAAAAAAAACAAACAAACAAACAAAACCAATTAATCTCCATATATCTAAAAAAAATAACAATGCAACTGGTCATAAATTGATGCAAATCTATTAAAGCAAATCGATGCTGGACACATAGACCTTAAAGAAATTGATAATTTTGATTTAAAATACATATATGATTTATATGTTACTTTTTATGTATATCTTATAATCACTGAAATTAAATTTCCTACAAATGTACTAGATCCTCCTCTGCCTTGAATTAATCTTTAAAATTTGCTACTTATATATTCATCTTAGTTTCGTCTCTACTCTAATAACAACATTTCATCCCTTAAGCTCTGTCACCGATTATCGAAGCATTTAGGCTAATACAAGCCTTCTAGATTTTCAAAAATTTATTTATTACTGTTAATTATTTAATTTATAGTGGAAGGATATCAACACCAAAAGATCAAACTTAAATGCAATACACATATATGAGATGAAGAGTGTTGAATTAATTAAGAGCAATAAGAAGTTGTACCTGAGAGTTTGAATTTGGAGGAGCAAAAGATAATAAGCCATCATATGGAAAAATGACAAAAGCAAAAACACAGAAAACAGCAACAATTGTAATGATTACAACAATTTTAGTTGCTTTCTGTGAAGACCAGTAGGCATTATTATCTCTTGGAAAGGCCATGCAACTCATCAACGAGATAGTATACACAGAAATTGAGATCAGGCACTCGACGAGTAACAACTGCGAGTTGAGATTATATAGAATAATGATGGCTTGCTAGAGTCCATATAAATGCTTTAGGTTGATATGTGAACATGATCACCAAATTTAGTACTTTGTACTACTAAAGTGCTCCAATATCTATATAATAAGTGATTGTTTAAATTAACTATATGTATTTATTGAGTGTGTATGTAATTTTTTTTGTCCATTTTTATTAATTAGAGGTATAAAATAAAAGGGTATTAGATGTGAAAATAAAATACAGTATATATAAAAGCATATAAGATGACATATTTGAAAATACTTTTTATACCAAATTTTAAATGCAATTTAATTATCAAATATGTTTCCTTATTAGCTTCGTAATCTATGCTTTAAGGATACACTCTAGAAAACCAATTATAAATTAGTATATCAAAATATTTGAAAAGTCTATTCAAGTTAAATTCAATATCGGTAAAAAATCTATATAGATAATATTCTATGTTAGAAATTAGTTTAAATAATAGTAGTACTAATTATATCTATTGAAGATGTTTAGTTGAAAGATAATATACTCTCTTCGTCCCTAAATGATTGGTACATTTTGTCTTTCATGGTCAACAAAACACGATTTAAAACGTAAATATTTCTTATTCTACGTGCGAAAAAAGTTATGAAAAGGTGATATTTCAAAAATATATATTGAGACGAATCTAACAAGATCCCACATGACTATATTATTTCTTATCGTTTAGTGAAAATTCTTGATCAAATTTTTAAAGTTTCACCACAAAAGTCAAAATGACTAATCATTTAGGGACGGATGGAGTACTAACTTAAGTTAACCTATTTTTGAAAATAAATGTAAAATGTGATTACATTTGACGAATTATGACATATAGAAAGAGTGAAAATAAATGAACGAACGTAGCATTTAATTTAGGATATTAATTTTTTCACTCCATTCATTCATAATTACATTTTACTTTTGATGTTATATTATATTTGTATCCTTGTTGTGTCCATATATAATTAGAATGTGACCTTTTATAAAAGAAAATGAGGGCTAATGATGAAAAAAAAGGGTAAAGTGTAGTATCAATGAGTTAAGTCAAAAAGTTAAAACCGCCTTGGTTATTAATACTTATTATTGTATCACTTTATTATGAATTCATTAAATATACTAAGATCCACTATGGTAAAAAGAAAAAACCATTTATTGGGTACTTATATTTGTTACTTGTTAGTACTTTATTCAAAAACACGTGCAACCACTCGTATTGTTAATTACATTCCTTTATAATCCTCTATGTAAAAATTTACTAAAAATAAGAAGAGCAGTTGATACTAAGCTTTTTCTCTAGAAAGCGTTTTGATCACTGACGAAAAGAATGTTACATATTTTCTAAACAAACACTAAATTTATCCCTTTCTTTCCACTTTCCTTTATTTTTACTCTTTTTTCATTTTACTTTTATTTCTTTTTCTCTCACCTTTTGCTCCTTTCTTCATTTTTCTTGTGTTTTTCTTCAAAAGTCAACTTTTTTTACCAAAAAGTCAACTTCCACCAAGAACATCATAAAAAAATGTCTAGTTTTAAAAACTCTAAACGTATTCTTATCACCTTCGATCGACAACCATTTCCCAAAAAATAAAGAAGGGATGTTGAAGTGGAAATCGAAAAGACTCAAGAAGCTCAAATCATGGCTGGGAAAAGGTTTGGTAAGCCTCCTGTTAGAAATCTCCAAGATAATTCTCATCTTGTTACCACATATAATAGTATTATCGACTTTTGGAATAAGGATGTCCAGTTTGATATGATGGATGTAGATCCGCTTATTTTCGATATCGATGATGCTATTATCAGTCCTATTTGCAAATCTGAAAACTATCGAGATGAATTTTCAAAAGGGTAAATGGCACCGGACATCACTAACGTTTTATTTATTTACCATATTTATCACTGACGTTCACTTTCGTGCCAAAGACATCACTCATGTTCCAATATTACTCAACTCGTCTACTTTTCGCCAATTTTGTTGAAATCGCATTTTTAAGCACAAAAGTTAGAAGGGCAATTTAGTCACAACACTTAAAAATATTAGTAACTAATTCTAGATATTACATTTCCCCCCTAATTGGCAATCAATTGAAGCTTTCGAGAAACGGCACATGTTCAATTTTTACAAAGCCCCAAAATTTAACAAGTACAATCTTGAAAAGATGTGATTTTGAAAACGAAACAGGTATAATTTTAAGTGTTGTGACTAAATTACCCTTCTAACTTTTGTGCTTAAAAATTGCGATTTCAGCAAAATTGGCGAAAAGTAGATGAGTTGAGTAGTATTGGAACATGTGTGATGTCTTTGGCACGAAAGTGAACGCCACTGATAAATATGGTAAATAAATCAAACGTTAGTGATGTTCAGTGCCATTTGCCTTTTCAAAATGTTTGAAACGGAAAAGGGGACTCTTGGAATCGAATTGCTTATTATCATATGAAGATCTTGTTTGGCCTTCTTTAAAAAATTAGAAAATTGTCGAGCAAGTGGAGGATGTTTTTCATAATAGCTCTTTTGGTTTTATCAAAGTAAGAGAGTCATGTTTGGATTTGATTGAAAGAGGTTTTCGGGATAATGAATATGAGAATTTATCAAAAGTTTTCATCTTTGACTTCACTTTCGCTCTCGACTATATTTTGCCTCTGGATGTTCATGATTCATTCAAATGGTATTGTGTCACTTCTCAACGTAAGGACTCTTGGTTTGATTCCTCCATTTATGCTCTCTACTGTGTTCTCAAACTTGACGGCGGAATTGCAAAGTGTTTTCCTTTTGATCCGGGATCAAAGTGGAACTCAATTGGTAAGAAAAGAAAATATCTGGAAACGATATCTACTTATTACTTTGCAACTCTTGAGTATTTTGGGGTTCACTCTGTCAATCTCAAAGATCTTCAGAATGATTTTGAAGGCAACCACGTTACCTGGATGATATGGTTGATAGCGTGGATATTTGTTCTTTGGGCTAATGATTGTTTTTACAAAGTTATGGAAACACTCTTTGATCCTGATTATGTAGAAGATGTTTCTGTTTCGTCTCATGAGGATAATTGCAATCAATTGGAGTTTGCTCTGAAGCACCTTGTTATCAAGGATTCTGTCAGAACATGAAAACAGGTTTGGGTGATTCATAGTTGTTCACGGGGAGTTTGGAATCAACGCCGAAGAAAGCGAAGAACGATGGAGACTTCAACCAGCTTGTGTCTCAACATCATCACTTCAAGAAGCTCGGTAATCTCTTTACTCCTCAGACTAATGAACTAGTTAATATTATGGATGATTATGCTTGTGATCAATGTCATTTAAATTGTCTAAGAAAATTACTGGTGGTTGTTTTCGTTCTTAGTAGATTCTATACTAAGAAGTTTATTTTCAGTCGATCAATGATCGACAATCTTGATATATATTTGGGAAATTTGCATTAAAACTTGATATATATGGAAAGATTTGTTTCCATATGTACCCTTATAAGCTTACATATGTTATATTTTAGTTCCATCTTTAATTTTTAACATGTACCTTAAGTGCACATGCTAGAATAACCGTTATATTTACAAATTGGTTAGGATTTATATAAGCCCCAACTTAATTAGTCAAATACATTATATAAATATTCTATATTTCCTTCGATTTTTTTTTGTTGACTTCCTTCATTAATTAGGAATATCTATGCAAGTGTTATTCATTCGTAAATATTTCATGCAATCCTCGAAGCTAGGTAAACCGTTCATTCTAAGTCAAGGTGACATGCTTATCCCGACTGGTTTGTCTTGGCCTTCAGTTCCTTTGTTTCACTAGAGTAAATCTTGTAAGCTACCGAAAGTCGAACACACACGCCTAACTCAAGTATATACTTAACTTCAAATCCTTAAAGTCACTCTTAGGCGTTATCGTTTAATGGTTGATAACGATATAAAAGGAGCAATAATTTTTCCAATACTCAATTTTATATAAGCTAGAGTCTGCAAATTCATTTCTATTCTGGAAACCATCCAACATTCTGAAAAGTCTTTAAAGGGACTTGTTCAGTTGTTCTACATAACTATCCAACATTCCGAAACAGCCTCAAAAGGGTCATCTCTACACAACTGCACCACCACTATACATCTGATTCATTTGGGACATATCATGAATCCTGAGTCCTGCTAAACAATACTTGTGCTCCATACTGTGGTTGCAATGTCATCGTTTGCGTCGGGGCGTGCACATAAGATGGAGAAATCACAAAGGTGAACTGCTCAAGGATCATTGCAAGAACAACCTTAACCTCAACTACTGCTAGATTTTGGCCAACGCAAACTCTAGGGCCTAAGCCGAAGGGGAAATAGGAAGCTAAATGTTTTCCGGATTCCAAGAAGCGAAGAGGATTGAATTCGTTAGCATCTAGTCCCCATATCTCGGGATCATGATGCACTGCAGTCATTGCCAAGTAGAATTGTGTATCAGCTGGAATGTCCAAGGATCCTATCTTCACATTCTTGGATGTCTGCCTCATCAACATTACAGATGTTGGATATAGTCGCATTGTTTCATTCATTATCATATTTATCTGTCATAACAACAACACCAACATTAAGGATATGCAAGGAATCAGATAAGAAGGATAAAAGATGATCAACAAAAAATAGAAGTCGACCATGGGGTTCCGTTCCAAAACTAATTGACGATATAAGCAATGGCCACTGATGTAAGCGGCATACTCTTTTGGAACTAGACTGAAAACAGACTTGAGTACCTAACCTGCCCGATTGACTATTGAGTCAGACTCGGGTAGAAAGTACTAATACTCATGCTTGAAACAACCGGATAATTACCCAGTTCGATAAAGTACGTACACCCAATACCCTTTAATACCCAACTCACCTAGTCAAACTCAGATAAAGAAACTGTTCTGTACCCGAAACAATAGGGTAATTACTTGACTCGATAAAGTGTCTATCATATCGAGTTACCCAGTACCCGTTGGAACCCAATAACTTACAAGTTTAAGTTGTGCTATGTTTTCAGCAGTAGGAGGCCCCTTATTACAGACCCTCGAAACTTCTTCCCTGGCCTTGTCCTGCCAATCTTGATGCAATGCCAAGAGAAGTAACACCCAAGTCAAAGTATTTGCAGTTGTTTCCTTTCCTGCAAAATAAAATGTCTTGCATTCATCTATGATTTCCTCCACATTCAATCTCTCCACTTTGTTTTCATATTTATGAGAAGACATCAACAGGGCAAGCAAAGTTTTCAGGTTTTCGAGTTTCCTCTGGTTGTTAAAGATCAAGGTCCTGATCGATTTTCGGGTTTCGTTGTCCAGTTTCCACCTGGTCCTGTTCTTTTTGGTGGGCAGATACTTGAATCCAGGGATGTAAACACTTCTTATAGCTTGTAACACAAGGCCAACTTGTTGTTCTTGAAGTTGAAATATTTTTTCCCCTTCCTCAAAATTGCTACCAAAAGCTGTCCTGGATATGATATCTGCTGAGAGTTTATGAAGCTCTTTATGAATATCTATCTCAATATCATCTTTCTTTTCATTTTCTTTCCCCCATTTTTGCAGCATTTTGCTTGTACTACATACCATTTCTGGAATCCAACCCTGTTTGATAATTGATATACATAAAGATATTGATTTTCTGTAATATGTATGCTAACATAAGTGATTTTATAAAAAAAGAAAGAAAGAAAACATAAGTGATTTCATTAGAATATGAGATAAACTAGGAAAGTCAAACAAGCAAGAACTATAAAAGGGATTATAGGTGTTTTTACTGTTACACATAGATGAATTGTACTACATTAAGATTGAATTTCCACTATAAAAGGGATTATAGGTGTTTTTACTCGTCGAGAGATTAAATCTCGAGGTTTGCATTGGTGTAATGGTAGTCCCGAGATTTACATCAACGCAATAACTTCTAACGTTGTTACTCGATTTACCCTGCATGCAAAGACAAGGGTGGCGCGGACTGGCGTCCCGAGGCCTTTGGAGCTAGTCGAATTGATAAAAACTTAACCATTTTAATTTGACTCGACTCGACTCAATTCGATGATGTAGGGGGTCTATAATGTTAACAACTGTGAAAAAATTAAGATGGGATGTTCATGTTACCTTAACTAGGGGTGGCTAACGGACGGGCCCCCCTCGGACGGTCCGAGGGCCCGGTCCATTAGTCCGCTTCGAGCCCGGCCCCGGCCCACCAGGCCCACGAACGGCCCCTGGTCCGTTTAGTAGTGGGGCGGACAGGGGCTTAGGTATTGAGCCCCAGGCCCGGGCCCGGTTCGAGCCCACTTGAAATTCGGCCCGGGCACGGTTCGAGGCCCCTCAGGCCCCCTAAATCTCTACAAAGCAATTGAAATATATTACCACCATTCAATACATACTTATAGAAAACATAATTCATAATCAACTCAAACACATCACAACTCACATGATCATCCAAAACACAATCATAAATTAGAAAATCATTCAAACTTAAGTTACAATTCAAACATTCAAATAAAGTTCATACAATAACTAATAAAACACATTCATTCATGTGTTTCTTCATCATCCATAGCATATGTAGGTGGGGGTGGTGGTGCTTGTGGTGGTCCGCAATTCTTCAATAAAAGTCACAACTCACATCTAAATGGATATGGATCGAGAAGAAGTTCCAACCCCAACACCATTCAAGAGATTTTACAAGGTTATTCTCGACTCATCTTGTGAAAGGCTAGAACTACCTCGAAAGTATGTTAGAGGATGTCGGCTTTTTCTAGAAGGTGAGTGTAAGTTCTTTATTGATGATCAAATTTTTGATGTCAAGTTCGAGAATGGAAGAGGAGAAAATGGAGAACTAAGTCGTGTTTTCTTTAAGGATGGATGGAGTCAATTTTCCGCTCATTTCAATTTAACCCGTGGAGAAATGTTAACGTTCAAGTTTCATAATGAAAAAACCGAGCGAGTTATGTTGTCCACATATATGGTCTTAATGCTTGTGAGAAAAGACCTATTGCGCGTTGAAAATTTTAATTAATTATGTAAACTCCTTGTCATATGAGTATAAACTGTGATTTTTTAATAAAAATTATCACTAATTATTTATGGTTCGTATTATAAATTAAGTGAATCTAAATAAGTGCCTTCTTTGTGGTCAAAACGTGCCCACGTTGGTCACCCAACATGGGGACCTTGGGACCAAAATATGAAAAAATACATAATTTGTTCAACGTGGCCACGTTGAAACTCAACGTGGCCACGTTAGGCCCCCGACCAGGGGCCTCGAACCGAACAGGGGCCCAGTAAACCCTTAACGGACGGGCCCGGGCCCGGTTCGTTAAGGGTTGTGGGCCTGTCGGACTCGTTACGGGGGCCCATCCGACTCGACCCTTAGTGGGCCGGGGCCGTCCGGCCCGGTTCGTTAGACACGCTTCTCCATATTGAAGGCCTGGCTAGTTATCCTCCTATGGACACCCCATTTCTCACCAGTCAACCCAACAAGCCCATCTCCAAACAGCATCTTAGACAACGGGTTCGATTTGGGCCTCTCAAATAGCCCACTACTATTCATCAAAATCTCCTTAATCATATCCGGATCAGCTATAGCCAATCTGGGCCTGGGCCCAAACCAGTAAAGAAAATTCTTACCATATTCCCTGGACCAAATATAATAATGTGGAGCTACTTTAGGGAGAATATCATGGCTAAAAGACATCATGGGAGTTGCCTCAGCCTCAGCTATCATCCGTAGTCGGATCTCCGCTGTGTTCCCAATTATCGGGCGGTAAGGCGGGCCTCGGATTCCTTGTTTCTTGAAGTGGTGTTGGAGTTTTAGTGGGACATAGATGAGTGAATGGAGTAGCTTGAGGAGGTAGAAAATGAGGAACAAGGCAAAGAATATAAGAGGATGCATGTTGGTTGATACCTTAGTTTTTGGAAGTTGGAAAATGGAAAAGAGATAAGTGAATGATGGGAGCATTATTTATTTTATATGAAGGTGATGACAAAAGGTCAATAGGAGTTTGAAAATGAGAGCATTTAGGTAGCCTTTGCTTACTCTTTTCACATGCAAGTAGACAACTTGGTGTAATCTAGAGTAATTAGAGCAGTTGGAGTAGTGGCTAGTAGGGCCTCATTTCATTGCTAATGGAGTATGACTACACTATAAATCTATAATCAAACAATCAATTTGGGAACAACTTTGTTGTAATAACAGGAATAAGGTTGTATACTATTCAAGCCACGCCTCCAAGTGTTTGTGTGCGTATGTTTGATGGTCTCTCTCGAGTCTTGTCATTGTCGATTTTACAATACCTTTTAGATGAAAACCATTATATAATGTACACAAATAAATTCCTTCTAAAAAAAATATCTTTAACTTTCAATCTAACATATTTGAGCTTATTATGTATATGGAGTGAATTTGGTTAAAACATAAATGAGTAAATTGCTGAAATGGTCCCCGAAAGTGAGCTCAGGTTGCCTTTTGGTCTTCGAAAGTATAAAATTTGTAACTTAGTCCACGATATTGGTCAACGGCTACAGATTGGTCCAAAATTTAGTTAATACGTTATCTTTTAATGCCCT
This sequence comes from Echium plantagineum, assembly GCA_003412495.2. NCBI lineage: Eukaryota > Viridiplantae > Streptophyta > Magnoliopsida > Boraginales > Boraginaceae > Echium > Echium plantagineum. The sequence goes on from QFAX02000021.1 coordinate 194,259, forward strand.
AATGACAATTGTAGTTCACTCCTAAGCTATATCTATTATTACCGTCCTAACTTATTAACAACGCATGTAATTCACGAGGCGCATCGCTCATTAACATTTAACAGCGCCGTTAAATTTTGAACCAATCTGCAACCATTGACCAATATCGTGGACTGATTTGCAACTTTTGTACTTTTGGGGATCAAAAAGCAACCTGAACCCACTTTCAGGGACCATCTCATCAATTTGCTCAAACAGAAATCTAAAATTTGTCCAATAGGTTACAAACTCTTAAGATTAATAAATCATTAATCTATCAATAAGTTAAAAATGGATAAATTTCGCCAATTCCAACATTATTAATTTATATGGAGTTTTTATTGTAGACATATCACTCATTCATTCTCATCATCATCACCTCTTCAAATGCTTCCATTGCCTATTTGCCTACAAATCCATTTCTGATTATCAAACACAACAAAATTACAAACAAACTGTTTTTATGAAAATATTTCTGAAAACAAATTCAGTGTTATCGATCTTATATGTTTCGATAAATGAATAAATGGTAGTTTGTGAATAAACAACGACACTAGCTCCCAAAATGTATGCTACTTTGAAATTAAAGTAGTATTTACTAACGACCAGTCGACCACATAGTATTTGGGCCGATCGATCAGTCCATTGCCATTTATATAATTAAAAATGTCAAACTTTAATACAACACTCGGCATCAAGAAATGTTCAAGTTATAGTAAATTGAAATTCTACATCTTATGCATCAGCCACTTATCATCACTTATCTGTACATCCATCTCAAGGATTATCGTCACATCACCGAATAAAGTACGAACAAGAATTTGTGAGTCGCTTTCTATCTCAAGTCCCCTCCATCCACATCGACTGGCAAATTCTATTACTCCGACCCTAGCAGTCACCAATCTAGCTTCAAAGATCAATACACGCGAATTTGATTTTGCTGCCTCGATCCCATGTCACAGACGCTGGTTGGAGTCAGCATCGTTACCAAATTTGAGCAAATTCTATATTAAGCAGTTACAAAATGCCATCTTCATGGCATTTTAGACCAAGTTTTCTACCTTTCGTGGCATCATCTCCGAGAATAGACAGTACACAGATGTTTGGTGGTTTGCAAACCCAAGTACCCTCACAAGAGGTAAATAAATTTCAAAGACACAATTGAATTCACAGTGAATACAATGAACACTAATGAAGGTCACAACTGCCAAGTACCAACTACATAGCTCCCCTTCATCATGTATGTTTCCAGATCGTGACTCCATTATCAAGCCAGGCTTCACGATAGGTGCCTATACATTAGAATCAACGTATAGATGTCAGCATGCAACTTTGCAAACTGCCAACCAATATTGTAAATTATAAGAAATTCTCATTTAAATGTTTCACCAATCTTATATGTACGAGTATCCATTCCATTAGGCAGTCGGCAATCAGAGAAGAGAAAGTACTAGGGGACGTACACACAAATATAGACATTTGGAAAGGAAAGAACCCCTCCCCTGACACAGCAGAGGCCATTCAACAAACACAAACCATCACACCATGATTTGACGAGCAACCAAACTCGGTCTATCTCCAAGCATACATACTAAGAAAACCACTCCAATTTAAATATATTCGAATTCGGGAACATTTCATTGAATATCTGAGGTGCTAAACATCACGCAGGCTTTAAACAAATGATTGTTAATGTGATAAGATTTTATTTGACATATCATAGTCAAGAAAGAATGTCTTAGTGCAGCTTCATCAAAGTCCAAGCCAGAGGAATGTGCTGGTTTTGGGGAAAATGAAACCCATATATCATATCGAAAGACATACTGATCTATGGAGTATGATATTAGAGTTTGTCAATGACTTTCTCTAATACAGGTTTCCTCTACTAAATCTACCACCTTCTGACCCCAAACAATATAGATACTTAAAATGTCCGAGATCCAACCCAGCAAAAAACAAACTTGCATTCTAAGTTTATACAGGTTAACCTGCAGGTAGATCAATGCACAATATAGATAATTCTTATACACCTCTCTTGCTCCATGCTAGATGAGATTAATAACCAAAAGTGTTATTCATTTTCACACGCTTCTTATCTACTGAGAAGTAGTAGATAGTGTTTACAGTTCACTCTTGGTTCAATTCGGAAACAGACTCCCCGTTATGAAGGCTGCTTACCATGATACTATTCGATCCCCTTAAGTCCATTAAGGCCAGAACCTCTTCAAATCTATATTGGAGCATACTATTCGATCCCCTAAGTCCATTTTCACATGCTTGTCTTTGTATAGTCCGTTGCCTGATTCACACAACCTCCTATTCACACTGCTATTACTATAAATTTTCATATTCCGAAGTTCCACCTCAGATTCAAGCAAACGATATTCATTGTAGAATTCCATAAATATATTGGAAATAAGAACTCACTAAAAGACTAATGTAATTGCAGTGAAGCTAAATCTCCTACCTCTTGACAAGATCTTTGATTTGCTGCGACCCATTATAGAACATAAACCACATCAACACAATAATCAAGGTATCTAAAACGGATTAAAGATGACAACTTTATTGGGACAAAATGAACAAATCACTCCCTGATAACTACTACTGCAAAAAAATAACACAAAGGGCATTTCAAATATCAAATATAACATATATAAACAATGAAAAGATGAATATTTTAATGGAAATCAGACAAGGATACTGAAGAGGTAACGCTCCCATCGATCCAACATGTAAAGTCCGAATGTTACATTGTAAAGATAGATTTTGCGTTGAACCCAGTTCATCACTTCACTCAATAATCACAATTATGCAACTAACTACACCTTAATTTCACTAAGAAAGATCGAATCTTTGAACCAAAAAGGTGGTTTAGATGATAATTAAGATAAGTGAATTTGATAATAGGATTGGACAGATGAAAAGGAGGGGGTGTGACCGTGTGAGTATCAGTCGACGTTCAAGTCAACCCGCCAATTTTGAAAGGGTAGGTAGTACCAATTGGATTGCCCGAACTGACTCGATTCTATAGCGAGGCCAAGTTTCCAATCGAATCGAAACTGGTTCTGTTATGAGCCGATCGTCGTGTCGGATTGACGGTCCGATTATCAAGTAACCCGGCTCGCCAACAGGTTTAGGCAATGCTTTTCAACATGGAAAAGGAGATCAAAATGTTCACGATTGTACTGGTTTCAATAAGGTTTATACTTATTTAATCGATTCTTATGTTTAATATTTTATGATAAGTCTAATGAAATTTTGTACAAATAATTGTTTAGTAAAACTCTTGCACTGTACCACTCTTAAGTCAACTCAACTTGAGAATAATTTATCACCAAAATTATATAGGATTTTTAATGTATTAATATATACTGTATTACTAATTTATCATTATATGTATTTTGTTAAATCGAGTGTTTATCTCAAATTGAGTCGAGCTCAAAATTAAGTGTGTTGATAGTCAGTTTGAACCACCAAGTCCACCTTCAAATTGAGTCTAGCTTTCAATTGACCTATTCGATTAAAACCATGTCTATTCTTGTATCAATCTAGCCTTGGTAAAAGGATCTATGATGGGTGAGTCAGATTGGTACCGAGGCCAGATTTCAATGAATAACAGATTACTCGAACGAGTTTTCTCCTTACAAAGATGGATTTGAACTTTGGAGCCGAGTTTTGCTCTAAAAGGGTTTGAGTAAGTTATTGAGCTCAGTTTTTCGATGAAGGTGGCAACTTAGTCAGTTAACTGACAACCCTATTTACTGCAAATATATTATTATTATTATTATTATGAAATATTTTTTGTAGGAAAGAGTATTAGTCAAGATTTGAACTGTTAAATATTTTTTGTAGGAAAGAGTATTAGTCAAGATTTGAACTGTTAATATTTACGTTTTACAATTAAGTGTTTATCCAGTACACGAACTCCCACCCCTGCATATAAATATTATATTCTATCTAAAATGTTTAATTTTATTTATAATCTAAATTAGAGAATGAATATGTTACTAATTGAATTAAACCCGGTTGAAGTCCAAAATACATAATTAATTAGTCTTTTACTTTACAAAAACATGTACATGAAAATTACATAGGTTCGACTAGATAAGAATTCACGCTGAGTGACGAGCTGGTGTCGGGTTATCCAGTCCTTACCCGAGGAGCCGTGGCAACTGAGGTTAAAACATGCCATTTTAAATTTTTGAACTGTATTTTTATCACTGATTATGTTCTTTATATACAATTAATCCAAGTATAGACTATATTAGGAAGACAAGGTGTTCATATCATATGAATGTAAATTGGTTCAAAAAACATGAAGTAAACAAAAGGTCAATAGGTCCCATGAATTTAAGGTACAAATATAAGAATTCAAGAGCTCCAAAAGGATATGTGTAATCTGAAGAGGCATCAAATGCCCATCAAAACTCCCATGCAGTCCATACTCAACAAGGACACCCTTGAACAGAAATATGAGCACTAGAAGGTAACATAATGTCCCAGCATAGCCAACTCAAATTTCATGATGCCGATAACAATAGTAATGGCTTGACTTTATAAAAATGCTATCTGAGAAAAACGCTTCAATTATCAAATAACAAATATGCAAATCGAATTAAAACACGCCAAGGAATAGTACATTCATTTATTAAATTTCATCAAAATGTACCTTACATGGTATGCATTGGAAAACTAGGACACAACACATACCAAAGAAGAGAGGGACAGCCATACCTAAACGAAGGCATATCATTACGCGATTCATGTACCTTTAAAGGGGAAAAAAGAGTCGAAACCCCTTGCCAAATACTTCAATACAAGGCATCTTTCAGTAACGAAAAGCTATTGGTTATACCTATATTTCCTTCGAATATTAGAAGGACTAGTATGGGAGAAACAAATTCCCATTACATAGTAAAAACAAGATATAATGGTATGATATACCTCTACAGAATTTTCAGACAATCAAGACTTGGTGAGCTTCAAGTAAACTCCAATTTCTAAGTTGAACAAAGACATGATGGTATAATATTACCTCTTTAAAGCTTCCATATAATTATGACTTGATAAGTACGGAACAACTTCCAGTTCCGCAGTGTCAAACACGTGTAATCAAATATGTAACTCAAGTACCATCATCCGTACCCTGGCTGTTTACAAATAAGCTTTCCCTTCTTTTTGCGAAACCTGAAGTTTCTAGAGTTGAACCCCTATATATCAACTCTGAGGTGGGTCTAGAATTCGAATCAACAGTAGCAGGTCTAGAATTTGCATCCACAGACCCAGGGTATGAATTATCCGATGTGATAGGATATCTAGATGGAGAAACATACGTCCTTGGAGGACCTCTAAGACCATTGCCTCTCAGATCCATGGCATCTGCATTTCTTGAAGAATCAGTAAAAGATCTATCACCAGAGGCAGATCCTAATGGTGCTCCACTGGTAGGGTTTGTAGAAGGAAAAGGATCATCCGGCCCCCAAGAGGTAAGAGATTCCTTCTTATGGGCAAAAAAGTGATATGCTCCGAAAGAGAAAATAAGGATAAATAGAACAGGACTTGTCCACAGAATTGTGTTGAAGTCATTCCTGAAAAGAGGAAGATTGGACCTATACATCGCAACATACCCACTTCCAAGATTGAGAATCACAAGCTTTTCACGATCACTGGCAATTAATGGTGTGAAAGTTCTTCGTTCAACATTGAATTCCGCAGGTTGATGATTTACAAAAGATGATTTTATATCACTAAAGCTGGCAGGAAACATAAGACGTGGCCCGCCAGCCTGAATATAATTTTGTGATATATTGTAGACAAATACCTTTTCCTGGTTTGCAATTAAAAAATATCCTTTTATTGATTGGAAAGATATCGGCCCATCCAAATCAACTTTCTTCTTTGATCTTATCCTGCATTTGAAGTTCATTATATCACCTAACAATGAAGTATGAATTAAAGCACCTTCGGTGGTGTATCCATATGCTTTGGAGCGTTCAGTGGCATCGAAAATGTAATTTTTGACAACACTGTTGTTTAAACCTTCACACTGAGAGGTTCTAATCTTCATGGTTCTCAGATCCAACGATCCAGCTCCAATATCTGTAAGAAACAAAAGTCTTTGCTTCAAGAATGCAAGTGGCTTACTTGATGGCTTACCCTCACCGTACAGCGTTCCATCTTCCTTTAAAACTCTAATATTCCCTCTATCATCAGCAGATAAGATGTACCTTTTTCGTCCAACGTAATGCACTTCCAAGACAGTCACTCGTGATCTCTCTAATACATCTTCTAGAGCATACTTCCCGATTTCTTCAACACGAAGTGAACTTGAATCCTCTCCATCCGGTTCCTCCCAAATCTTATGCATAATAATCGTGCCATCTTCATGCCCCGTGACCAAGATACTCTCGTTCTTGTACACTGTGAGGTACGACATCATGACTGTGATGGGTGACTGCGCTGATGCAGAAAACTCTTGTGAGACATCTCCAATCCTCAATAACAAATAAACCCTCCCATGATTATCCCCAACAGCAACATACTTAGACACCCCCTCATAATCCTTAAAAGGTAACACATTAATGCAAGTAGGATTTGTTCTCAGTTTCACAGCAGATGCGAAATGAAACCTCTCAGACCAAACAGGACTGTACCGCATTATTGAAACAGGACCCCCTTTATCCCCTTTTCGGGCTCCAGTAGAAGCCCCATCACCAATTATCTCAACATCCATTGCACCATCACCTTTCTTCTGATCATAAACAAACTCTTCTTCAATCCCAAACAAATTCTTCTTCTCATCATTAACTAATTTCCCATCATTAAAAATCCCTTCTTTATGAGATTCCAAGAACCCTGATTCTAATCTAGATACAAGTTCACTAAGATTTTTCACTAGCTCCTCAAGCTTAACCAACTGAACTTGATGTTTATTTAGTACATCTAAAACATCATTGTTATCATCAGTTACTTTGTTTTCAGACATGGGTTCAGTTCCAGTTACAAGTAAATCACCTAAAACATGTGAAAAACCAAATACTAAGATCAAACTAAGTGTAAGGAACTTGCCTTTTCTATAAGCAGCCATTGTATATTACTGCAGTTAGAGTCTGAATCCGGACTTGTTTGCACTATATGCCACAGATCTTTGCTAGTATTGTCTGGAAAACGTGAAAGGGTAGATTAAAGATCCAATTTTGGGTAAGATTCTTCAGATTAAGTTGGGTGAATTTGAGGGACGTTTGAATCAGGACAAGAAAATGGTTATGTGAAAATTGAAGTGTCTCTCAAGAGGAAAGACCATTTGGACACTTGTTGGTAATAGAGAGAGGTTTTAGGACTGTGTCACCTAGTAGAGAACAGGTTATTGATAAATACATGAGCGTTTAATACAGATGACTAGATGAGATGACCAAAGGATCCGGCTTAGTTCTTCACAATTTAAGGAGTGACCAAAGTACTAGCATCAACAAAATCAAACACTAATATTCTTGAACTAACCATAGGAATGTAAGACATTACTCCCTCGTCAGTGAAAGACGTTCCTCCATAGATCGCTTGATAGTTATAAAGTACGGTAAAAATTTAAGGTTTTCGTTATTTAAAATACTCTCTCGAGACTTACCTGATTTATTCATAACAGTTAAATAAATTAATGACATTTTATATTTGTGTTAAAATTAATTATCAATAATTAAAATCTGAGAATTTTATTACTATATTAATATTTCAAATAATCAAGTTAGTTGAATTTTACTAATATTCGAAATATACCTTGTATATTTTATTTGTGTTGATTTTTTTCTTCATTTTACTCAAAAGAGTCGGGTAATAAATGGGCATGTAGCCACGACCGATCATGATATCACTCGAGTAAGGTACTCACAGTCGACAGAAATTTGATAGGAAGCAAACTCTGCTTAGCAGTATGATTCTACTTGTAGTTAACAAGGTAAGGTTCTAGCTTATACGTTGTGTTAGCAAGGTATTCGTTTAGTATACCATTTTGGTTCAACAGACAAAAATATGGTCACAAGATGATCATACAAGTAGCATTCTTAACATATAAAATGGAAATGTTTTGGTAAATAATTTATTTCCAATTGACAATGTTCGTATCTTGATATTCGATCACGCCTTGAAGGATCACAGGTTCAGCATCCTGTAAAAAAAAGCCTCCCATTGACGTGACTAATGATGGTTTGGATTATAAGCCTCTAGCGTCGGCTCTAACTGATCTTCTAGGGATTTTATAAGCATCAAGGACACTTCCAGAGAGGCCACCCATGCTAATTCCGGTAGATTTAACACCGGATAGTGTTGAAGATTTCTTCAATATATCAAACAATGAGGTTTCTGCTGAATTTGCCCCTGCAGAGCTGGAGCTACTTTGACTAGACCTCACTTGGGAACCGGCAAACTTGGCTGTGGTATTCTTGCTTGTTTTAAAATCTTTTGGCACCTGCCCATAAAAGTAATGTACGTTTAGAAACAGAGTCCTACCATGACTATTAAGCGATATGCTAACAAGTTCGAATATATTCAAATGAGCATGAGGTATCATGAGATGCAGTCTATTGGAGTGCGGCTTTTAGTTTAGTAGGGTATTATTGTAGAGGGCATATATGTAAACTTACCGCATCTGAAGAATCCTCAGCTGTTAATAATGAACTTCGGCTGTTGCTATCGTCCCTACCAAAAACAAATGATCGCATCACACCTGACCGTTGCCCCTTGGAAGATGCAAGATGATGGTCGGAACTACGCCCGATAAAGGATGACTGAAGAAAAAAGAGTGGAACAAATAATTATAAGTTACAGAGTTTTAATGATACATGAAATGTAAAAAACAAATTAGGTTGTTAGTGTAAAGATAAACCAAAGGGGAACACAGAAAATAATTCTATTGTGTTAACCAGGTCGTCGGTGTCTACTAGCGTCCAAGGAAACTCAAGACCAACCTCTCAAGTAACTAAATAAATTCCATGCCAACTTGATAAGATGCTCGGTGCATAGGCCATAATTAGAGCTTTGAAAAATGGACCAAAATAGAACATAAAACATGTTGATCATGAAAAAATCGAACACTTAAAAACTTATATGTTAATTAAAATCCACAGCTAATACAACTTACTTCATAAAGGTCACAACCTGAGTATAATAACGAGATGCAAATGGGGGCGATAATGTAGGGGAAGAGACCAGATGCAATCTATGATTAGTGACCAGTTATTGAAAATAAATTTCACTTTGATTAAGGAAACAATCCTCAAAAGGCAACCAAATAATGTAAAATCAATCAAATTGGCATATGAACAGCTCAAGCAGAATAGACCACTTCACCTTTAAAGAGCTCTCTGAACTTTCTCCAAGCATAGTGTCCAAAATTGCTGAAAGATATTAGAAATAGTTGAGTCAAGAGCAATCCAAGTGTAACCTTGCCATATGAAAAGTATATGACAGAAGCAAATAGTTCATCTTACATGCTGGTTTTGGTTTCCTTTTGTGCTCAGGCGCAATATTTAATTTCTTTATGAGTCCAAACACTTCCCTGGAGTTTTCATCCTCAGCTGGTGATATTAACCTAGCACGCTCTTCCTGCTGGATATATCAAAAGTCAACGACATACATAAGATTAGCAAATGTACTTTCTAATCTCTAATAGTATGGAAGTTCTTGTCTATCAAATGACACGTATGATACTTACAGATCTAAGTAGCCGCTGCTTTTCAAGGATCTTCCCTGTTTCCTCCTCTTCATCAGATAAGAAAACATCATCCTTATCTATGAACATCTGCGCAATCATTTGCTTTGCCCTTTTTAAGTTCATTTGGACATCATCCCTAGGTAATGCATCTCGGACTTCATTATTGCCACACTCTTCTTCATCCTCAGAAACTGTATGTTCTTCATCAAGAATAGTTGTTTCTCTGCCTTTAGATCCATATTTGAATTTCTTCAAGAGATGATCAGTTCCAGCAGCATCTTGCTGTTCAAGCCACTTTTGATGAAGTTCATCCCTCCTTACTTTGTCAGTTGGTCTTTCTTCATAATTGGTTGCTATCATATCATTCAATTCCTCAGCATCCATATCGTCATTTTCATCATCATCTCTTAAGCAATTCATGTCGTTATCACTATCCTCTACCTCTGCTTCTTCATCAATAAAAGCTCTAACTGGATCACCTTTTGGAGAAGTACAATCATCAGAATCTTCTTGTAAATCTGGACGTACATTTTCTTTTTCATTGTCTTCATCATCAGAGGAACTGAAAGTAAAATGTTATCATACCATTATTATGCTTTAATATCTTGCAAGTATCTTGTCCAACATTAAATTTTTTTAAACATCAGCAGGAAAATGAGAACCTTAAAACCCTAAAGGAAAAACTAAGCCGAAATGCCACGTTTTGTGTTATTCATCAAATAAAGTGGCACAAACATGTTTCCACAACAAGATGCAATCTTACAACAACGCCACATGTGTCGATGCCTCAAAGAGGCTCCTAACTAAGTAAGGTAAAGGGGGTGTTGCATTGTGTAGCATTTACCTCCCTGTGATAACATAGAGGTCGTTCTGAATTGAAGCAGGTTGGAGTACAAAGAGTATCTTCTACTTCATTATAGATTGGAAGCACATATAGCGCCATTTGGATTAGTTATATTATATCCAAGAGCAAGAGAATATTCGACTTTTTACTTGATAGGACATAAAAAAATATTTCTTCAAGTTCACAGAATCCAAGATGTGGAGCTAAATAAACGCAATCAATATGGATTCCAAGTCTTTATTAAAAGATGCCTCACCTATCATCAGGGAAAGCAGAGTCAAACTTCAAGTTCATCGCAAGAAGAGATGGTGCAAAAGGTTCTTCCAGAGGGCTATCTGATTGGTCATCAAGGAGTTCATCCTTACTGCTTGTTGCTTGCGAATCACCAAAGAGATCCTAAGTTACAAACAAACAATCGTGTCAGCCGTGAGGAAGTTATTACACACGGATCATCAAGAACAGAGCAGAAAGAAATTTAACCTGAGTGTCATCAACTGGGGCCCGAAATGCAGGTGTGGGTTCAACATCGAGATCCTGCAGCACCAATTGAAATGAGTAATGCTGGGAATGGATGATTCCCATGTAAACAACATGTTCTGATAATCAAACATTAATAAGAGGGCATACAAACTACCTAACAAATTGGAAGGGGAGAGTAGAGAAGAAAACCTGATGCCCAAGCTTATCCAATATAATACTCCCTCCACCCCATGAAGATTATACGCTTTCAAACTTTTTTCATTTCCCATATCTTGTCCCATTTGAACAAGTTTGACATGCATTTTTGGAATTAGATTTACTTTACTAATTATCCCTTAATTTTTTTTTTGAAAAAGTCAAGACTCAACCATACTTATGGGAGGGAGGGAGTTGTACATAAAGGGACAAGGGTTGCAATGGCAAAAGTAACTCGACAACTCAAAACATGATTATTCGGTATCTAAAGTAAGTGACATCATAGAAGGTCATATTTGATGAACATACAAAAAAAACAACCAGACCTACAAAAAGCAAGTCAATAATACATGGATTAAAACACTCTTTATCTTGCACACCTTTTGCACTGGAGCTTCTTGATGGCTTGAATGTGTCGTAGTTTCTTTTGAAGTGTGCATCGGAGATGAACAAAAATTACCCTCTATGTCGATCCCATTCGAATCTGCATCTTTATCAACTGCTTTTGTAGATAGGAGCGTTTCTACCTCTTCAACGCAAACATCTGATTCTTTCAAAGTACCAGGCCCATCAGAACTATTATTTATTGTCACGGTTCTGCAAATGTACAGTATCATAAGACCATCAATACACTACTCCACATTTAGATCGAAGAATGAACCAAATGGGTTAAGAATTACATGCCTCTTCCAGACTTCAAGCTTCCTCTGTCGAATCTTCTCCAAGACCGACGATATAGGTTTATGCACTACTGGAACAGGTCTAAAACCCACATCCCGAGTTTCTAATTAAGGAAACGAAAAATACAACATACATCACCACATAATTCAACAATTCTTTGACAAGATTGAACGAGTTATTCTAGTATTTAATTAGTTCATGAGCATACCACGCAATACTCTCTGGGTTTCAGCATGGAGTTGCTCACGTTGAACTCGCCTCTCCTATCAAATCAACATTCACATAATACTCAAAATCAAAACTGTGTTAATTAACATATAAAACAACAGAACTAATTCGAATAACATACATTAACATGTCCTAGTGCTATTGAAGAGTCGCCTGCCTAAGTGGGGTAAACAGGGGGGTAACTAATTCGAATAACTAATAGGAATATATAAACTCCATGATAAGAAATATAATCATTCACTGTATATACCTTCTCTTCTTTTCGCTTGTTCACAACCGCCTTTTTGAGCTCGCCATCATCACTACCTTTACCCACAATTCTCTTCTTTTTCTTCATCTTCTTCTTTGTATCATCGGCGCTGTCCTCGTCTAACTCATCCACATTACCCCTTTTCTTGTCCCTCTTCAAATCTCCATTTCCCTCACCGACGTCCCCACTATTTCCTACCCCATTCCACTTATTTTCATCAACCATACCTTCAACGTCCAACATTCGTTTCACCTTTTTGCGTGTTTTCCCAACCAAATCCTCATCAGAACCAAACCCCTTCTCACTTCCATCGATATTTTCACCCTCTCGTTCTTCACCAATACACGACTTCCCTAAGGCCGAAAACCCATTTGATTCCTCTGAATCCAGATATGATTTTCCAACCCCCAAAGCTTCAAATGAGGGCAACTCAAATTCCTGAGAATCATCAGAATCTTCCATTTCGGTCAAAATTGGATCTTTACTCAATCTGGGACTTTTTCCAGCCGACTCAATAGGCGAATCCTTAACTGAATCTTCCCATTCATCATCATTGACTATTGGAGTCAAAATCGAATCCTTACTCAATTTGGCTCTGTTTTCAGAATCTTTAATATCATCACCGTTGACTATTGTAGTCAAAACTGGATCTTTACTCAATCTAGGGTTGTTTCCAGAGTCACCATTGACTCTTTTAGTCAAAATTGGATCTTTATCCGATTTGGGGTTTTCTCCAGAATCCTCCATTTCATCATCGTTGACTATTTTACTCAAAATTAAATCTTGATCAAATCTGGGACTATTACTAGAATCAGCCATTTTATCTTTATCCCAAGTAGGGCTGTCTCCAGAATCTTCAATTTCATCAGCGTTGACTAATGGATTCAACATTGAATTTTCATTCGATTCGGGATTATTTTGGGTTGATTTAACCGGAGAATTGATAGCTTTTTTGAGGCGTTTGAGTCTACGGTGATGGACTTGAGGAGAGGGGGGTTGAGGTGGAGGGGAAAACGAATCAAAATCATCATCACTTTCCATTGGAAAAATATTCAGACGATGAATTCAAAGATGGATCTATCAAGAATTTTGAGGAGGAGGGCCGGCTGAGGAGGCGGAGATGAAGAGTAAGGTGGGGAGAGTTACTTTTTAATTGATATTTTGAGATTTTGGCGGTAAAATTTGGCGCCAATAAACATGACTAGTGGGGCCGATTTGATCTGGTTCTGACAAGACCTGTCTAATGTACATCCAATATGCGATTTGCTGGTGGGGTGACTGGGATGGGATCCGTGTGGTCCGCGGGGGTGTCTATATTCATTCCAAAAAACACGATCCACACGACAGAAACAAGCGAATATCACCACGATATATTTTTATTCATGCTCGATATTTTGTTTTTGACTTAATCCTCACTCGACTAACACTCGTAATATATTCGAGTAAAAATCGTCACACAATCTCTAAAATAACAAATACTCCCTCCAATCCAAAAAAAATGTCTGTTTAGACATTGTAAATGTAATGATTGTGAATGTAATGATTGTTTCTTAACTTGTACATTGTGCATCATTTGGTTGTACATTATCCGGGTCGCATAGTGAAATGGATACTTGTGCATGTTCCGCCGACCCGCAACCATTTTCCCTATATTCTATCATATACCAACTGTTGATTGTTTGAAGCTTACTCCTAACGACTAACGTGTGTGGTGATGAGTGAATTAAAAATTTGGTGGGGTTTGCAATTGTCCTTCAAGATGACTTTTCTTCAATTGCATTAATGGCGTTGATGAGCCATGACCTACAACTAAACGTTCATTAAGGTCAACCGTCCAATTTCCTAACGCGTGTGGTGATGAGTGAATTATAAATATTGGTGGGGTTTGTAATTGTCATCAGAGGACTTTTCTTCAATTGCATTTTCATTTTATGTTAGTACATTGGGTCCGTCCATGTCTCTCCTCTTTGCCCGAAAATAAGGAGAAATGTTTCCCTTTCTACCCATAGAAATTGTTCTAGGAAAAAGTAAGGATTCGAGGGTCGTTGGTGTGGATCATTCTTGGAGGCATTCTACTTTGGATGCTAAAGTATCCTTACATTCCGCTGCCAAAATTTCCAAGAAGAAATGAATAAACACTTTCTAGTATTTGATTATTGCTTTTACACATTTTGTATAATTCCTTAATTTACATATATGAATATTTAGAATATTTTTTATATGTAAAACCCCAACAGAAGCATCACAAGGGCTTAATTGCATAAGGTTAACGCTTAGATCACCTCTCCCATCACCGTTTTCAATTTTTGTTTTAGACAATTCTCTTATCCATTGTATATTTTGTTGCATGATTTTTCTAGATTTTAGTTTTTTATAATTATCTGATGTTTGATGGACAATGAAATAACATGAATTTTGTTACTTTTATATATGTTTTTATATATGATAAATTAATTGTTTTTTAATATTTTTGGTGCATAGATTTGTCTGGCCTTAGTTGACACTCGCAACTAATCAAAGTTTGTCAAACAATAAAATAACATGAATTTGGTTGTCTGTTAATAACATAACATGTCAAAATCACAAGCTAAGAAAATTCACAAAAACTTCAACAAAGTAGAGCATGAGAATAACTAGGATTTATAACTAACGAATAGGCGAGAATAGAGTCATCATTCATGGTGAACCAATGTATTAGAACAAGCAAGAAACTAGAGTTTACAATTTTGGAAGACGAATAATTGTTAGGTCGGATGATACCCATTGAAGTCAAATTTTATGTATAAGTGCGTAATTTTGAATGGATATTATATTTTTTTTGTTAAGCTAATAAGATCATTTTAATAACGTAAACTAATAATAAGATGTCATTTTTATAAATTTTGATGGAGTATGCTATTATTATATAAAAAAAGCTACTATATAATGTGAGTGTTGAGACAAAAAAAATAATGTAAAATGACAAAGCATGGGGGATCTTGACGATACAATCTTTAGTGGTCGTAATTATCGTAAGAAAACAAATGTATATATTTTATATATGAAAAAATCATATTATAGTTTGACATAACTTTGAATTTGTTTGGTCTATGACTTAAACTCATGAACTATATTAAACTATAATAAACTAAATTTTTATTTATAAGTGAAACTTTCTCTTTTCATATGATTAGCGTTCATAGAGGTATATAACAATATAATCTCCAAAAATACTACTTACTCCATCCCCAACGATATGAATATTTTGACATTTTGAGTCAAATTTTAAGAACTTCGACCATGAATTCTCATTAGTCGATAAAAATTAATATAGTCATGTGAGATCTTATGAAATTCTTTTTAGTATGAATTTTTGAAATATCAATTTTTTATGCATATAAAATTAAAGATATTTACCTTTTAAATTGTGTCTCGGTAATTGTGAAAAGCCAAATGACCCTATCATTTAGGGATGAAGGAAGTAATTAGACACGAAAAATAAGGCTACATTTCATAGGGCTCCTAAACTAGTGATAATCGTTCAGATGAGGGACGGAACTTCTGAATAAGTCAATTTGCCCTCTAAACAATTAATTTAGATCAGTTTGCCTCGTGAAGAATTATTTTAGATTAGTTGCCTCCGAGCGTGATTTTTCAAAAAGGGTAAAATGGGGATTTCACAAGTATAAAGTTTTGGACAATTTCACAAAACTTTAATATGTTTGAAAATCTCGGTTGACCTTAATAAAAAAAAATCACGACAAGAGACAAACTGTTCTAAAATAATTGTTCAGGGGGCAAACTTATTAAAAAATCTCAGTTCGATCAATTATCAATATTTTAAGGGACATTATGAAATTTAACCGAAAAATAACAACCCATCCCACTTTTTTTTCTTTCTTTCTGGTAAACAACTAAGCAAGTACATTAATCGATCCATCCTAGCCCAGGGTAGAAGCCGGTCCAATGGCCTAAGCCTTCTCAGTCCTCAGTTCTTTTTTTTTTTCTATAAATAAGAGCGAACACTCTTTAAGGAATGGAACTCTCTGTTGTTTGAGAATCCCAGCAGCAAGCAGCCACCAAAAGACATGTTTAATTGTTTAATTTTTCGATTAAATAATGAAAAAGTTAAATTTAACGTTTCCAAATTCCACTGGTTGCATAATAAACTCTTCCTTGTTGATCTTTCTGTTGTCAGTATTGATTGTTGAAGATGTTTGGAAGAAGTGCAAACAAGAGTAATGAGAGGAAGTACTATGATATTCTTGGAGTGTCCAAGAATGTCAATGAAGATGAAATCAAGAAAGCTGCCATCAAGAACCACTCAGATGAGTAATATCTAAACTCAACCCTCTTATTAAACTTTTTGAGTTTTGATCATATAATTGTTTAATTGTGCTTTGTTACTGCCATGAGATGCTTCAAAAATATTGTCCAATTTCTGCCCCATTCGTTTTTCAAAAAAATTTGTCCCGATTTCTTTTTCCAATTTGGTTTTGAAGCAATCCTGTCCCAAAAAAATTGTCCCATTCGTTTGATAAAACAATGTTGTCCCGAAAAGATTGTCCAATTATGTTTTGAAGCAATCCTGTTGCAAAAAGTTGTCTTGTACCAAGTTTTTTCCCAAAACTATTGTCCGAATTTTCTATAATTTTGTCCCAAACAATTGTCCCAAAAAGATTGTACAAGTGTTCGACCAATTGTCTCATCCAGTTTTGAAACAATTCTCTCCCAAAAAGATTGACCCAACTGTTAAACTAATTTTGTGCCAAAAAAATTGTCCCATTTGGTTTAGAATCAATTGTCCAATTTGGTTTAGAATCAATTATGTCCCAAAAGGATTGTCCCAAAGAATTCTGTCCCAAGAAGATTGTCCCATTTGGTTTGGGAACAATTCTGTCCCAAAAAGATTGTCCCATTTGGTTTGGGAACAATTCTGCCCCAAGAAGATTGTCCCATTGGTCTTGGAAAAACTTTTGGTCCCCAAAAGATTGTCCCGAGTGTCGAACCAATTTTGTCCCTAAAATATTGCTGAATTCGGTTTTGAAACAATTAGACTGTTCAGTCAATATTGACCCGAAATGATTGTCCGCTGTGGTTTTGAACTAATTCTGTCCCAAAAAGATAGTTATGTTGGGTTTTAATCAATTCAGCCCCATAATGATTATCCAAGTGTGGAACTAATATTGTCCCGAAAAGATTTACCACGTGTTGAAGCAATTCTGTCCCTATAAAATTGTCCAATTTTGTTTTGAATCAATTGGTTTGTTTCCTTACACGTGGATTTACGGTAGCAGAAACACTTGCATTCATGCTGAAGTAGCAGAATGGAAAATTACATAATCAGTTGATTGTTTCTTATCTGGTTGAGGTTCAATTGAACAAAGAACAAGCAAGCAGCAGACGCAATTAGCAGTCTACTTATTTGTTTAATTGTGCTTTTGTGACTATCCATGATATGTCCCCCAAAAGATTGTCCCATTTGGTCGTGAAATGAGTTTTATCCCAAAAAGATTATCAAAAGGGTTGTCCAATTGGTAAACCAATTTTGTCCCAGAAAGATTGTCTGTTTTGGTTTTGAAACAATTCTACACGAAAAATGTTGTCCAATTGGTAAACCAATTTTGTCCAATAAAGATTGTCTCCGTTTTTTAATCAATTATGTCCCAAAAATATTGCCAGATTTGATTTTAGAAAGATTTCATCTAAAACTGTTGTTCAAGTGTTGAACTGTCCAAATTTGCTTTGAATAAGTTGATTTGTTTCTTATTTGGTTGAGGTTCAAACTGAACAAGAACAAGCAGATGGCAATCAACATTCTGATCATATAGTAGTTCAATTATATTGTTTAATTGTGCTTTAGTTACTGCTCATGATATGTCCCAAACAGATTGACCCCTTTGGTCCTGAAACGAATTTAATCCCAAAAAGATTGTCCAATATCCAAAAGATTGCCCCATTCGGTTTCCAAACAATATTGTCCCCTATCAATTGTCTCATAAGAATTGTCCCAAAAAGATACACGATTGGGTTTTGAAACAGTTTTGTCCCGAAAAGTTAAAGAATTCTGTAGCAAGAAGATTATCCAAGTGTTCAGCAGGTTTTGTCCCGAAAATTGTGCTATTCTGCTTTGAAACAAATCTGTCAAAAACAATTCTGACCCAAACAATCCCTTAGTTTCCCTTGATTAACATTTCATGCAGATATTTTCAAGAGCGACCCCATATACCACGAGGAAAGCAGCCTGTGTCTATTGTAAATGGAGATATACTATTTGGATATTATTAGTAGTAGCTACTGGTTCTATTTGATTTCTTTCACATTTCTTGTCATTGCTAAGCCTAATATAGTGTCATTAGATGAAGTGGCAAACACTACCACGGATATTTCTAATGGTGTTGTTGGATAGTGTATGTGGCGAAAACTCAACATCCAAAGACCCTTTGAAACAAAAGATTAGTGGAAACTCAGAATTGGTAGTTTTATTTAATGTGAAGCAGATGTTCAGAATGTTGTTTTTAGTTGTTTGATATTTTATGCATGCAATGCAATGACAATTATACATACTAGCTTATGGAATCCATATTGTGAAGTCTTATAGCCACCCAGCTTCTATTATACACTGAAGTAGCTTCCATTATACACTGAAGTGTTAGTATTAAGAGATTTGGCTATGTCAGAGCTTCCGGGATTGAGGTGGAGAGCAAAGCCGAATTTTCTTAGTGCATGTCTGCTTGTACGACTCCGGAGAAAGGTGATGTATTTACTTTTCTTCTCTTCTTTACTTACAGTTTTTTGGGTTAGGTGAGACTACTTTTGTATGCTAAATTGGTTTACCATAATATAATGGAAAGATTTTCTTCTTTCTCAAGAATGATACGGTGTATATTAGTCTAATGCAATGTTCGAACTATGATACCCTTCCCTGCTAGCAGAGGGCATATTAGTTCTGTTGTGTAGAGCGAAATGTTTATAATGTATGAAACATGTTCTTATTTTATTTTGATTGTGCATTCGAACATATTTGAGTTGTAGTGTTTCGATATATGTTTAGTATTTTTCAGGGATTACTTTGCATGCAGCTTGACAAGTTCTGAGATGATAAGTATACTCATTCCTTAGTAGTTTGTACAACCTGTGGAGAACATGATGTGAAGGAAAAACCTTGGATGATGTTCCATGGAACTGGTATGTTTGTTGCTATTCCCTTCCATGCTGCTCGTACAATTCCGGAGAAAGGTAATGTATTTACTTTTCTTCTCTTCTTTACTTCCAGTTTTTTGAGTTAATAGGTGGGACTACTTTTGTATGCTAAATTGGTTTACCATGATTTTCTTCTTTCTCGAGAATGTTACGGTGTATATTAGTCTACTGCAATCTTCGCACTATGATAACCTTCCCTGCTAGAGAGGGCATATTAGTTCTGTTGTGTAGTGCGAATTGTTTATCATGTAAAAACATGTTCTGATTTTATTTTGATTGTGCATTCGAACATATTTGAGTTGTAGCGGTTCGATATATATTACGCATGACATGTCTTATTTTGAATTACCTGGACAACTGGAGTATAATGCCAGAAACACAATATTGATAGTTTTCTTTATTTAATGCCTAAATGAATGAAATTACAAATTCTTAGTTACTGCGTAGTCATACTTCGATGTATATGTTGTGAGGTATAACATTTAGATGGATATGAAATCATTGGGCTTTTCACATTATATATCTCTAACTCTAAATTTTTTCGTATGAGTTCGGGAAGCATTCTATCTACAAGTGTTATTTCTTGCATGTGAAATATTTTTGACAAGAACATGGAGTTCCTTATGCTCACTTTATGTGAGTTCCTTTCTGCTATAGTGAGCAAGATGTTTATTGTCCAATCTTGAGAAGATGTGTAACATGTCTTTAGTCTAAGTTCTATGTGAATTCTAGCTGTTGTTTTCTTCTGTCTACAAGGTGTGGAACATCTCTTTAGTTTAAGATGTATGGGAGATTGGAAGTTTTCACTGTCATATTCTTCCCTACAAAATGTCTAGTTTTAGACAACTACTATTGATTTTAAATAATAGAAACTCTGAACTAAAACTAACTTTAAATGACTTGGAATATTGTCCCACTGGGCCTGGAAAAACTTTTGGTCCGCAAAAGATCGTCCCGAGTTTTGAACCAAATTTATCCCGAAGAGATTGCTGGATTAGATTTTGAAACAATTATGTATTTCTGTCCCAAAAAGATTGTTAGATTGTTCAACCAATCTTGTCCTGAAAGGGTTGTCCCTATGGTTTTGAACCAATTTTGTCCCAAAATGTTCCAAACATAATTGTGGGTGTTGAACCAATTCAGTCCCAAAAAGATGATCCAAGTGCTGAACCAATTTTATCCCAAAAATATTGTCCGATTTTGTGTTCAAACATTTGTTGTCCCATATGTTTTGGGAACAATTCTGCCCCAAGAATATTGTCCCACTGGGCTTGAAAAAAATTTTGGTCCACAAAAGATTGTCTCGAAGATATTGCCGGATTCTGTTTTGAAACAATTAGGTATTTCTGTCCCAAAAAGATTGTCACAGTGTTGTAACAAGTTTTTCCCAAAACGATTTTTGTCCCAAGTCATCCAATTCGGTTTTGAAACAATTGTCCCAAAAAGATTGCGCACAATTTTTGAACCAATGTATCGCAAAAAACATTTTCCCATTTGATTTTGGATCAATTATGATTGTCACATTCAGTTTTGAAACAATTTTCTCGCAGAAAGATTGTCCCAAGTGTTGGAACTAATTTTGTCCCAAAAAGATTGTCCAATTTGGTTTTCAATCAATTGTGTTTCTGTCCCGAGAAATTGTCCCGAGTTTTGAACCAAATTTGTCCCGAAGAGATTGCTGGGTTCGGTTTTGAACAATTATGTATTCACGTTCCAAAAAGATTGTTAGATTGTTCAACCAATCTTGTCCAAGAAAGATTGTACCTGTGGTTTTGAAGTGGAGAGTGAAGCCGAATTAGTAGTGAAGCACATGTCTGTTGGGATATTATCTATAGAACGGAGGAGGTGGTAAAGAAAGCCGTGATTGGCGGCTCACTGAGTCAATTGGTGGTGGGTGCATTGTTTAGTTAGAGTTCTTACAAGGACTTGTCTAGCTGGGTTGTAAGCACAGTTGATATAGATGGACAAATTGCCATTGCAAAGAAACATTTCATTTAATGCTATAACATTGTTCGCCATCTGCTTCTGTTGCAGAGATAAGCAGAAGAAGCAGAAGAGGTAGCTGGATTTGCCGTCCGGTCACTTTCTTGGGATTGTGAAATACATGCTGCAGTTCTTGTTCATAGGGTTGTGAACTGCACTGTTGGTTATAAATAAAGACCATTTGAAGAGCTTAACAAAGCAACGAGTTCCGAGTTTAAGTCTGTTAAGCCATATGGTTGCCCTGATGTTCTTACTTCGTATGAAGTACATGCACTATGCATTTTTGCTACCGGATTAATTTTGCTTCTTTGATGATCCTGGTATGTGCTATTTCATATGCGTATTTATTTCATATGGGATTAATTTTGTCTGCTAGCAGTTGTTGATCTGGTATGTGCTTAAGGTTCACCTGTTTGATTTGTTTCTTACTGGTTGAGGTTCAAATTGAAAAAAACGAGGTTATGCTTAACTCTTTGATCATATAATTGTTTAATTGTGCTTTTGTTACTGCCATGACATGCTCCAAAACATTGTCCAATTTGGTTCTCAAACGAATTTAATCCCCAAAAGATTGTCCAATTTCTGCCCGCAAAGATTATCCGGTTCAGGTTTGAACTAATTTTGTCACAAAAAGGTGGTCTGCTTTGGTTTTGGAACAATTTTGTCCTAAAATGATTGTGAGATTTGGTGAACAAGTCGGTCCCAAGAAAAGTGTGACGAATGTTCAATTGCAGAGAAGAAGGTAAAAAAGGTGGTGGCACATGACTCTTTTTGAATGCATGTACTGTCAATGAATCTTAGTTGCTTGAGTGATAGTTTCTATGAGTGATATTGTTGCTACTGCTACTTAAGTTGTATCTTTCAAATACATATGTGTTTTAGTTAATTAATAGTATATAGTAGATTAATCAAGTGCCACGATGTTAAAACGATGTTTAAATGATGCTTTGTTAAAATTATTAGTTACGATGCTCGATATGTGGTAAAGATGTTAAATAACTGATTACAATAGTTGAATTGAATGGAATTGTCCTCCTTAAAATAAATCTAAATAATAATGGTTTGTCATCTAGTGTCTTCATTTTTTATGGATTACTTTTTACTTGATTCTTTATGATTAATGTTTTTTGGTTGCCAATTTAGAGTGTGCACAAGTGATGGTGTGGTATGTTTAGTATCTTTGAGGGATTAGATTGCATGTAACTTGACAAGTTCTGAGGTGATAGGTATACTCATTCCTTAGTAGTGTTTGTACAACCTATGGAGAACATGATGTGAAGGAAAAACCTTGGATGATATTACCTGGAACCGATATGTTTGTTGCTATTCCCTTTCATGCTGCTTGTACGATTCCGGAGAAAGGTGATGTATTTACTTTTCTTCTCTTCTTTTTTACAATTTTTTGAGTTAGGTGAGACTACTTTTGTATGCTAAATTGGTTTACCATAATATAATGGAAAGATTTTCTTCTTTCTCAAGAATGTTAAGGTGTATATTAGTCTCTACTGCAATGTTCGAACTATGATAACCTTCCCTGCTAACACAAGGCATATTAGTTCTGTTATGTAGATCGAATTGCTTATCATGTCTGAAACATGTTCTGACTTTATTTTGATTGTGCATTCGAACATATTTGAGTTGTAGCGGTTTGATATATATTTAGTATTTTTCAGGGATTAATTTGTGTTTAACTTGACAAGTCCTGAGATGATAGGTATACTCATTCCTTAGTAGTTTGTGCAACAACATGATGTGAAGGAAAAACCTATGTTTGCTGCTATTCCCTTCCATGTTGCTCGTATGATTCCGGAGAAAGGTAATGTATTTACTTTTCTTCTCTTCTTTACTTACAGTTTTTTGAGTTAGGTCAGACTACTTTTGTATGCTAAATTGGTTTACCATAATATAATGGAAAGATTTTCTTCTTTCTAAAGAATGATACGTTGTATATTAGTCTACTGCAATGTTCGAGCTATGATAACCTTCCCTGCTAGCACAGGGCATATTAGTTCTGTTATGTAGAGCGAATTGCGTATCATGTATGAAACATGTTCTGCTTTTATTTTGATTGTTTATTCGAACATATTTGAGTTGTAGCGGTTCGATATATGTTTAGTATTTTTCAGGGATTAGTTTGCATGTAACTTGACAAGTTCTGAGATGATTTGTAATTTTGTATACATCCTTAGTAGTTTGTACAATCTGTGGAGAACATGATGTGGAGGAGAAACCTCGGATGATATTCCCTGGAACTGATATGTTTGCTGCTATTCCCTTTCAAGCTGCCCATATGATTCCGGAGAAAGGTGATGCATTTAATTTTCTTCTCTTCTTTTCTTACAGTTTGTACACCATAATGTAATGGAAAGATTAGTTTTGTATGCTAAATTGGTTAACCATAAATAATGGAATGATTTTCTTTTTTCTCGAGAACGTTACGGTGTATATTAGACAACTACTATTGATTTTAGACAATAGAAACTCTAAACTAAAACTAACTTTAAATGACCTGGAATATTGTCCCACTGGGCTTGTAGGAACTCTTGGTCCCCAAAAGTCATCCCGAGTTTTGAACCAAATTTGTTCTGAAGAGATTGCTGGATTAGATTTTGAAACAATTATGTATTTCTGTCTCAAAAAGATTGTTAGATTGTTCTACCAATTTTGTTCCAAAATGTTCCAGACATAATTGGGGGTGTTGAATCAATTCTATCCTAAAAAGATTGTCATATTGGGTTTTAATCAATTCAGTCCCAAAAAGATGATCCAAGTGCTGAACAATTTTGTCACAAAGATATTGTCCGATTTGGTGCTCAATCAATTGTTGTCCCATATGTGCTGGGAACAATTCTACCCCAAGAATATTGTCCCATTGGGCTTGGAAAAACTTTTGATCCCCAAAAGATTGTCCCGAAGATATTACTGGATTCTGTTTGGAAACAATTAGTTATTTCTGTCCCAAAAAGATTGCCACAGTGTTATAACAAGTTTTTCCCAAAACGAATCTGTCCCAAGTCGTGGAATTTGGTTTTGAAACAATTGTCCCAAAATATATTGTCCCAAAAAGATTGCGCACAATTGTTGAACCAACGTGTCCCAAAATATATTGTCCCATTTGAGTTTGGATCAATTATGATTGTGACATTCAGTTTTGAAACAACTTTGTCACGGAAAGGTTGTCCCAAGTGTTGGAACTAATTTTGTCCCAAAAAGATTGTCCAATTTGGTGTTCAATCAATTGTCGTTCTGTCCCGAAAGATTGTCCCATATGGTTCGGGAACAATTCTGTCCCAAGAATATTGTCCCATTGGGCTTTGAACAAGATTGCCCCGAATTTTGAACCTAATTTTTCTCGAAGAGATTGATGGGTTCGGTTTTGAAACAATTATTTATTTCCGTCCGAAAAAGATTGTTAGATTGTTCAACCAATCTTGTGCAGGAAAGATCGTCCCTGTGGTTTTGAAGTGGGGAGCGAAGCCGAATTAGCTTAGTGAAGCACATGTCTGTTGGGATATTATCTAAAGAATGGAGGAGGTGGTAAAAAAAGCCGTTATTGGAGGGTCATTGAGTCAATTGGTGGTGGGTTTAGTGGTAGTGCATTTTTTAGTTAGAGTTCTTACAAGGACTTGTCTAGCCTGGGGTGTAAACACAATTGATATGGATGAAAAAATTGCCATTGCAAAGAAACATTTTATTCAATG
The DNA here is from genome assembly GCA_003412495.2 of Echium plantagineum. NCBI lineage: Eukaryota > Viridiplantae > Streptophyta > Magnoliopsida > Boraginales > Boraginaceae > Echium > Echium plantagineum. The sequence continues at coordinate 219,530 of QFAX02000021.1, forward strand.
AATTAATATTAATTTTTCATATATATCATATATATCATCCCTTTTTATTTTTCTTCCATTGGACCTCTTTTCAAATCATTAGCAGAGACAATAACCATACATTAAACACTCATAACCCGGAAATTGAAATCATTTATTTCAACAACTGCTCCAATTTATTTCAACAACTTAAGGAACAATAATTATATACACTAGTGGTTTGAGCACAGTCTCGCCTGTGCAATAATTTTATTTTTTTCGTAATAATTTTTCAATAGTTGAAATTATAATTCATTGTTATAAAAGCAGAAAACAAAAAGATAATTGCATATGATCTAAAATTGTTACTATTATTTTTAAAATATTGAACAATTAATACAAAATAAATACTTACTTATAAAAATATTATTAAATATATCTGCATAAATAAATAAAACATATATATAATTAAGATATGTTGGACAATATAAAAAGTTATTTATAAAAACATGACTAAACATATATGTTTATATAAAATGGATGAAATGGTAGTTATTTTCAAATTTAAAAATGGACACATATTAAAATTTAATTGTGCCACATGGATAGCCTAGTTAATCTCTTAGGCTTCACCAAATAAACTCTTCCCACATTATAGTATAGATAGTATAGATTAGCATTATATTGCTAGTATAGTATGTGACATTCTCATTCGGTGCCTAAAAATAATGATGGAAATTGAGTTAATCGAATAGTCTAGTGGAAAAGGCTTTTGCTAGTGACTAAAAAGGTCCTGGGTTTGAAACAAACATTTATCGCTAATTTACAAACAAAAAAAATAATGATGGAAATTTTATACCTTTTATTTATTCTATAATACTATATAAAATTGATAGTGTAAAAATATAATAATTTTCATATTTGCAATTTTTAGTATTATTTTCAGCAAGAATTTTTTGATAATTTATAGATATGATAATTGTTGAACATATTTAAATTAAGTAATTTATTCTATATGAAATTAATGGTATTTTTTTCATCCAGTTAATTACAAAAGAAACTATTGAATTTTTCATTACAAATTCTTGTCCAATTTTATATGTAATATTTAAATTCTTAAAATTATCCTAGTTATATTTCGTAAGCTTTTGAGATTCTAAATAAAGAATGTTTCATCAATTTTGAGTAATTTTAGTTTAATGTTTATGTTTTTATTAAATTTAGAATATTTAGAATATCAAGAGCTTCTAAATATTTAATTAAATTTAGTTATATATAGTTTAATGTTTATATTTTTATTAAATATAAATATCTGAAAGTGAAATGTGACTAAATTATTAACTAATTAAGATTGACGCAAAATTGTCAATATAACTCAAATTCAGTCTTTTTCTTCGAATTGTTATGAAACGGCTAAACAGATTCAATGTACAGATTCAGTTACATTTCAGTTTGAGAAATTTCACTCACTTACAATCAGAGTTCAAATTTCAGTTTTTCATATCTATGAAATAGGCCCATAACTTTGTGAACTTAACAAAATCAGAAGTGAATGAATTTCAGTTTTACAAATTTCTCCTACCATAATGTTTTCACATTTCACATATTCTTTCAAATTCGCTATTAGTAATAATATTTTTCTATTATTATTGATATTATAATATTATTATTATTATTATTCTCATTCTTGCTATTATTATTGTAACGTCCGCCTCAAAAATCGGGTCGAAACGTTATTTGATTTGATGAACTGACTTTACAAATCACCACAGGTTTTTCTAGCACGGAATGATCCTAAGCAAGAACGCTTAACTTTGGAGTTCTTATGAGTTGGATACCGAAAAGAAAATGATATGAGTAGTACTAATCAAACATGTCACGTCGCCCACTTTAAACCGGGTAACTAATATTCTTATTATTAGTATTGTTGTTATAAGTATTATTATTATTGTTATCATCACCATCATCATAATAATAATAATTATTATTTATTGTTATAATCACAATCATCATCATCATATTTAGATTAAGCTAAAAAATTAGTTTCAAACATTCAATATTCAATCACTTGTAGTCAAACTGCAAATTTTAGTTTTCAGTTTTCAGATTTAACAAACACGCCCTTAGTCATATCTCAATGATACGATTGATATTAGGCTTAAATATAAAATGAAATAAATAAAACCAGAAAATTCCATATCCTTTGTACGAGCTAGATACATGCCTATATAGATTGGATTCTTAGGAACAAATAAACAAAAAATCCTTTGAATTCGCCCCCAAGCATATCTACAACCAAGGATTACCTTGAATAAAGGAGCTAAAATAATCATTTGTTTTGCTTGGTAATTTCATTCATTTGACTAAAAACAACATCACAACTTGCTTAATTAAGTTTAACGTTCTTGGTCTTGCCTTTTTCTCTTAGGAGGAAAAGTTGAAGGTGCCCATTATTCTATCAAGAGGAACAACTAACCTTCATCTTGCCTCCTATCAAAATCAATATTATTCTTTTTCATAATTTTCCATTTTAATTTGTCCATAACCCAATTTAGGGAATGATTAATAATTCATTAAGGAAATTGTGTCCTAACTTGGACAAAAAAGATGGGCTTGACACAGTTTTGGAGGTCCCCATTCCTGAGGAAATGTACTCAAGAATGGGTAACAAACATAACAATAGTTTTGGTGTCAAGTGGAACAACATGCGTAATTTTATGAGATTTACTCAAAATCTGGGAGGCGGAGGAGGGGGTAGTGGTGGTGGTGGTGTGGATGGTCCTCGGATGGACCGGGCGGGGTCGTATGCCTATCTACCACCTTCATCCAACAATGATCAATTCATGTTATTGCTAAAACTTGTTGGCTCTGCTCTAATCCCATCACAACTACCATGTGATGACCATGCACTTACAATGAGAAACATGGATCCTTCCATTGTAAGTTACATTATATCATATTATTATGATCTTTTGCAAATGCATGTTAAAAATCAATGTGATTAATTATTTATGAAGTCAAATTTTTATATGGAATTCTAGTAAATTTGTATCATAATTCCTCATAAATTAACATAAAAAACACATACTATAATTTGGTAAATATTATAGGTGAAATTTAAAAGATTTAATAAGAATTATTGTGGTGAATATTTTGAAAATATATAGATAATTTTCAAAATCTAGACAATTGATATCCCCACCTTAACAATTCCGTCCCTGCATGCGACAAACATCAACAATGTCCGATGATAAATATTCGATGAGTTAAGTATTCGCCATTTTTCGATGATGAATCTTAATCCCAATAAGGCAACAATTCTTCTCATGTACAATTTATGAAAAACATTGTTCAGATAAAGTTTTTTGAACTTATGAAATAAACATTTACCAGGAAATTTCAACAGCCAAATACATAGTACAACAATATTTGGCTGCAACAGGAGGCCTAGCAGCTCTGAGTGAAAAAACTAGCATGTATGCAGTGGGACAAGTTGAGATGCATATGTTAGGCAATAATGAAACAAATGAGATTCATGGCAACACTTCAACTGAGAATGCTGACGTCGGAAGCTTCGTCCTCTGGCAGAAAAATCCCAATCTTTGGTATCTAGAACTAGTTGTTTCTGGTTGCAAAATTAGTGGAGGTAGTGATGGCAAGGTTTCTTGGAATCAATCATCCTCAACTTCTGTTGTCTCCAAAGGCCCTCCTAGACCCCTTCGACGCTTCTTTCAGGTATATATATATATATATACTCTGTGCTCGTTGCATTAACTGGCATACACTTATTTTTCGAGAAGATAATTCATATGATGATTTAACGATGACAGGGTTTGGATCCTAGATCAACGGCACATTTATTCTTGAATGCTGGTTGCAAAGGAGAGAAGAAGATAAATGGTGAGGACTGTTTTATTCTGAAGCACGAAACGAGTTCAGAGGTGTTGAAGTTACAGAGCACGACGAATACAGAGGTGGTTCGCCACACGATATGGGGTTATTTCAGCCAAAGATCAGGGCTACTGATTCAATTTGAGGACACAAAACTAGTGAGGATGAAGAATAGTAAAGGAGATGAAAGTGTGTTTTGGGAAACAAATATGGAATCAGTTGTTGAAGATTATAGGTATGTAGAAGGCATTAATATTGCTCATAGAGGAAAAACTAGTGCATGTATATATAGGTATGGGGATAGAATTAATACCAAGTGGAGATTACAAGAAACTTGGAATATTGAAGAAGTTGATTTTAACATTTGTGGCTTGTCTATGGATTGCTTTTTAGCTCCAGCTGATGATGAAAAGAAGGACAAGGAAAATCAGTAGGCTTCACCCCACCCCACCCCACCCCACCCACCCCCACCCACCCACCCCTACTTGTAAGGTGGTGGTGTTTCATAATGTCATTAGGAAATTAATCCAAATATTTTCATTGTGTTCTTAAGAAAATTCTTCCCCTTCGGAACTTAATTGAAAATTCGAAACCGTGTAAAAAGAATAGATATAAATGCTAAACAGATTGAAGAAATTTCCTTGATTTTCATGTTATGATCATGTTCAACTAAAGATAAGTAAAACAGAGTTAAAAGAAGCTAAAAAAGAATCAATAATCTCACCCATGTGGAGCTATGTTCCATGACAAAATTTCACTTTTGTAAGGAGAATCTGGTGTAGCTATTTGTCGAGTGTGCATTGTGTAGTCGTTGGGGCTGACAAAATGGTGTTCGACAAATAGGACAAGTAAGTCTCATCGCTAACCAATGATCAATACACTGAGAATGAAAAACATGATTGCAAGCTGGAAAGATTCTACATAATTCTCCATTCTTGAGTTCTTCTAAACACACAACACAAAAGGAAGATGATGATGAGTTTGGTCTACCAAGGTTGTAATAACAAGTTATAGCTTGTAGTGCTTCAACTGATACACTAATTGATGAATTAGACTCTTTGTTAGGGTGATTATGATGGTTTGAAACTCCATAATTTCCAATAAAATCAATAATAATGTAACATATTATCAAATAAACAACAATTATGGAGATTATTGCTAACAAAGAAAGAGGGGGAGGTAGATCAAAGGCTACCATTGTGTTGGGAGAGTTTTGAGTTTGTTATGTGCAACATTTATTTGGAAGGATTATTACTACTACTATAAAATTAATAGGATGTTGCTTAGATGGGTGATTTTGACCAGTACCTTTTGTGTTGGCCATTAACGTTGTCTTGGATATATTATCATGTGAGTAATGCACATATATATAGTCCCACGTATATGTTGAAGGCGTTAAATTTTAACTGAATTACTCGAGTGTAAAATAATTTTGGGTCAAAATAGAATTATCAACACTTAGTATTTACCTAATATTTGTCAAAAACTTACACTTTAATTCTTATTAGTTGGAAAGATATATTTTAGTCTCTCTTTCCGAAAAAAGAGGGACTGAAATGAATTTCTCTGTCAATATTACGGACTGTTTGGACATACTTGACATTTAGAGGACTGAAAGTTTCGGTGAAAGTGAAACTTTTACAGGAACTTGAATTATTTTGACAATTATCTCATAATTTTCATTACTTCATTTAAAAACAAGAAAAATGTGTATATAAAGTAATTAGAAACTAGAAGCACAAGTTTGATATTTCTTAACACCAATACAAGTAATTTGTGTTCAAACATAATGCAACGCATAATGTATTATGTCATAGGGGCACATATTCAGAAATTAAAATAAAAATAAAATGCAATATATATAAGCATATGAAGAAACATATTTAGAAGTAAAAGTTCATTTAAATTTTAAATTTGAAATTTTCAATCAAATAATTTTATTTATTAACACCTTAACTTATGCTTTAAGGACACATTATAGAAAGATCGGTATAATATATATGATGCATTATTGCATGTGCTAATGTGCTATGTCTTGCCTTTAGTTCCAAGCTTATAATTCGATGATTTATTGAACAGACGATATGGTGGCAATTAATAACAAGTCAATAATTAGTGAGATTGAGTTATTGATACACGTCAACGACAACTCATTTGCACACCTAGGAACTATTTGACTTCCTCTCCTTTTATTCCATCTTTTTAATGAGTAATGACTTCGTTTATTGGGTCAATGAGATTGAGGTTCCCTGTTTTTAGCTAAATGTTACATAAGTCTTTGAATATTTTGTACTTTAGATTTCTAAGTTTTAATTTAATATTTAAATACAGTAATTTTTTTTTAACATAAAATCACAAATCTTATTGATTATAATGCATTTATATTTACACCTTAATATTTTCAATTTATGCTCATGAAAATAATTAACTTTCATCTAAAAAATACTCCCTCCGTCCCTAAAAAATTGTCACATTTTGAGTTTTGGTGGTCAACAAAACATGATTTAAAACATAAATATTTATTATTCTACATGCGAAAAAATTATAAGAAGTTAATATTTCAAAAATATATATTGAGACGAATCTAACAAGGTCCCACAAGACTATATTATTTCTTATCGTTTAACGGGAATTCATTATCAAATTTTGTAATATTTGACTAACAAAAGTCAAAATATGATAATCTGTTATGGACGGAGGGAGTATAATTTATAAATAATAAACATAAAATAAAATAATTTTTTCCTAGAAAAAGAAAAAAAACATTTTTTTGGTTAATATTAACTAAATGATTTAGTGTTTATCATAGCGTAATAATTTATTTTTAATGATTTGACAGATTGGTGTATATATGTGTGTACATATAATATGTTATGAAAATATTGATCTATCTAATATGTTGACATTAACAAACATGATTCTAATATATAATTTAATCAAGTACTACCCCCTTTTCACTATTTCAGTTGTCCTATATAAAATTATAAAAAATAAAAATTATAAATATATTTTTTAAAATGAATATAATGATATTAATTTTATAAAATATTCTTAAAGATTATCAAAAATATTTGTATATATGTTATATAAAATTTGCTGAAGACTCCTTCCATTTCACTATAATAGACTTCATGTTTCCAAAATATTACTTTAATCTTTAATTAATTTGTATATATATTATATAAAATTATTTTAAAAAAATTAGAAAATTTTTCTTTAAAATGAATGTAATAATATCAATTTATATTTTCGAACAAAATAATTTTTAATCAAAGTTCAACATGAACTTCTAAAATGTGTATTAAAAAGAAATGGAGGATGGAGAGAGTATAACTCAACAAATGGGCCACATGAGACAAGACGTTATTATCACATTAAATCAATCAATCAATTAGGTTAGCAATATAGTCAAGATGGATCAACCAAATCACATAGGTACTACCTTAACAACCAATCAATCATATGATAAATACCAATATACAAATAATAATAATAATCATAATAATAATAATACAATTCCATAACTAGGCCAAGCTCGAGCCACACTACGATATTGAACCAAACCAGTTAAGTTCGACCTAACTGTCCAGGTAGACTTGTCTTAATAATCGATATTGACGTGCTAAAATACCTTTGCATATTACTCGACACTCAACATTTGAAAAATTGTCCATGTCAATTACTTGAGCGAATATCTTATTTCGATCATCCTTGTTCAAAAAATGACACAAAATACTATTCCCTTTGGATTTAAACAATTTCAAACTAAGCCTTTACTTAAGATAAATTATTATAATCATCCTATTAAATTGTCATACGAAGTACATGTTACGAAACATTCTCCATCATTTCTTCTTCTTCTTCTTCAAACCTCCACGTTACCACCCGCTCTTCATCTGTTGGATATTTGTTGGCCAAATAAAGAAGTAGCCCAATCCAAAGCCTTCTACCCAATATATAAGCTATTGTTTAGATTTCTTTGTCTTTGTGGGAAAAATAAAGAAGTCCTTAGCTTAGTGTCTTAGGTTGTGTCTTAATGACAATTCTTCATCCATCGAATATGTTAGGAGTTTTTTCATCTATTTAGAGTTTAAGTGAGTCATTAGTTGGTTGTTTAGTGGTTTGTAGTGGGATATAAGGATGCTTAGGTGTAGTGTTGCTCCCTTTGGTCCTTTGCTGGCAATTTGAACAGAATCGAGTAATAGAAAAACTGAGCCTAATTATGATGACAACAAATGGCTATTCTCAACATCATCTTTTAACAAAACTATATATTTTACCAGTTAACATATTTTGCATGTGTTTGAATCTCAACTATTGATTATCCTATGGTTTGGCAAAGTGACGTGCCGTTATGATTGTCTTGAAGGGGCTACAATATTTGCGTAGACATCTCAATTTAGAGTCCACACACAACAAGCAATCATGCTCATCATGCTTCTACTCGTCTCCCTGGACAAGCTACAAGTATGTGTGCTTTCTCTACATTTCTCAGACAAAAAAATTTCATTACAAACAAACCCTAGGAATATCACATCAACATGGGAAGTATGATTCCCTTCTTTCTCATAAACATGCTCCTTTTATTCAATGAAAATGCCAATCTAATTGACACAACATGCAAAAACACGCCAGACTATCAACTCTGCATGTCAGTCTTAAGCGAAGATCCTAGAAGCGCCACCGGGGACATTAGAATTTTGGGGCTCATCTTAGTTGATGCCCTGCAGTCGAAGGTAGAGGAGACTGTAAAGCTCATCAATGAACTCAAGAAAACCAACCCAGAACTGAGGAGTCCACTGAATAGTTGCTCAGTGTTGTACTATGCTGTCCTGAAAGCTGATATCCCTGAAGCTATTGAGGCTTTAAGTAAAGGGAACCCCAAGTTTGCTGAAGATGGCGTTGCTGATGCTGTCGTTGAAGCTCAACAATGTGAAATGGCCTTCAATGGGTCAAATTCTCCGCTTTCGGATGGCAATAAGTCTGTGGAAGAGATATCTAATGTTGCTAGAGCAGTAATCAGGATGTCGTTGTAGGAGACATGCATATTTTACACTCCAGGTTACATGTATATCTTATACTCGTTATGAATAATGCTACCCCTAAGAGCTACATAAACTTTCTGCTTGTAGATTCTATCATGATACAGTGTATGTGTGTTGTGTATAGTACTGATAAAAAGATTACAAGCAAATGGCAAATCTTATCGAGTGCATAACTTGTATACCAAATCTATTGTACACAACGTGAATAAAAGTCAATAATGTCTAAATATCTGGTTAGACAACCAGGAATCTTCAGGAAAAAGAAGAGTTATATATCACATATATGTATATACTCAGGTTCTCTTTTCTGCATGTTGGAATTTTATCATACTGTAACTACTATTTAACATACAAAAAAAAGGAGAAGATGAAATTTCTTTAAATTGTTTCTATAACATCTAAGTCTGATTTCTTTAAATGATTTTCGTTTCTAATACAGCAAGTAAAATCCAGGACTTTATAAAATGATAGCTCAAAGAAGATGAATAATAATCTCCTAACTAATGAGAACTCAAAAAGATGACCAAAAAAGATACCAAGAAACTGCATTCCATACTTCGAAATGTACGGTGAGATAGTTCCAGAAAGCAAAACTAGTTAGGAGACTAGGACTCCGTGGTCCGTGGAGTCGGTTGCTTGTCGCATTCTGCGTTGATGTACATCCCAATTGTAGACACGAGCTGTTGTGACCTGATGATGGTGTATTGGTAGAACCGAGCCTTGTACAAAGCTCTTGATATGATTAGCATATAGTTAACACAGCATTGGGGCAGAGATGGTGTATTGGTAGGATAAATTAAAAGTGAGGTAACGATTGTAGTAACGTTAACATAAGCAGTAGAACCTGATAATTACAAACATACACCTCTCCATAGAGCAAAAATAAAAAACAAGTACAGAAAGCAAATGATGTACAGAGAGTCAAAGACCAAGTAAAAAATTTAATTCACGATATCTAAAGAAGGCAGATATGACAGCAGAAAGAGCACCTGAGTTATTGTGACTTGATCCCTTAAAAACTGTAGGTCAGCAAAGAGAACCGTCAAACTGGCTTTAGCATTCTCCAAATTCTTCTGAAGAAGAGAAGTAGCCTGCAGTAAATCATATTCAAAGTAAGAAAGTTAGTACAGTAATTAATAATGGAAGGGAGTACTTAAGGCATCTCAATGTATACCTCTTCACAAGAATACTCCAACATGACATTAGCTCCGAGCCAGAGGCATACAGAATCAGATTCTTCAATACGAGACTGTGAATATATGCCTTCTGAGACTTCGAAATCAGTGATTAGGGCCTGCAGCCAACAGAAAAAATACATGGTATCGGAGAATTTTCTACAATTGTCATGGATTAGTAAAACATCAATTAACACATAACGACATCTTTATTTTCAGCTTTCGCTTATTGGAATTCTAAGAAACATATGATATAGAGGTTAGACGAGAACTTCTAAACAGGCAGTATTTGTTCCTCAACTCAACGAGATCACAACTGAACTAACAATTATTGCAACAACAAACCTCACCAGAACCCCTCTTTGCTTGCAATGTGGCAACAACATCCAAGCATTTCTCAATGTCAGGGATCTTTGCCTGGGAAAACAGATAAATGAAATATGAGTCATAGTGACAGGAAGTGGTCGTGCAAATGCGTTTTCCATACTTCTACTTTATGGTAGGAACAAAAATTAAGGCAGGTCATGTTGCAATTAGTTTTCCGCAACTTGCCCATGACTCATGCAATTTTGTCTGATTTTTTTGAAGATGAATAAAAGTTGCATCATTAAATAGATTGAAACAGAAAATAGCAGAAACCTTAAAACAAGATATAGTGAATAGGTTAGTTTCTCTAACTAGTATGGTCATTGTCTATAGTACTAAACATCAATTCAATGAAAATTATGCTGAACAGGGTGTTTGTTGAAGCTTTTTGGATCTTTTATCATTAAGCTTGTATTAAAGATACAAGACCCCTATTTTCATTCTTCAAGAGCTTACTTATAGGCTCCTAAGCAAGTAAAATCAAACACCTTCTCATGAACACTATAGCCGTAGATGCATTGAAGCGTATAACAAGCTACGGATGTAAGACACGACAATAAACGGAAATGGTTAAGACATCTCAAAGACTCATGGGGACATCTATGTGATCCATTTCATAAACAAGGCATTATAGCAGATCCAGTATCGACATATAAACGACAAGGAAACAGTTGATGATGGATCATTGTAACTTAGATAAAATTGGTGAAATAGAAGCAAATTTCAAAACAGGCATAGAGGAATAAAAATAAACAGGGTGGTACTAATGCATACCTGAAGATCCCTTTGCTGTGCTAGAAGTTTCATCTCAACCACCCTATACTGCTGAAGCCTACCAACAGGAAACTACTTAGATCATAACAATCGGGGATAGTAAAGTATTGTAAGAAGATTCTCATAAGTCACTTCTGATCCCTTTTTAGATCTATCTCAAGCGCTAAACTTTAAATGAGGCTAATTAGATGTATGTCTTACCACTCAATCTTACATACTATATTCACACTTTATATGGACAACTTGTATCTTAACTGATTAAAGATCAAATACATGAAAGATCTAGATAGTAAAATGAACCATTCTTCAATAAGATAAATCATGTAAGATGTCACCAATATGCAGGCAATTTTTTAATACAATGAAGATGTTTAAAGCTCCATCACTAAAACATCATCTAATTTGTTTTTTTAATGGTCACAATTAACAAAATTCGCAGTCTTAATTGACACAAACTACTTTGCTTTAAATCAAAATTATCACTGTGAAAACTAAAGTAGGTCGAACCACTATACTTGGATATAATTTTCACAAATACCATATTACATATTTAAAAGTAGTTCAAAACCAAACGATCTCAACTCGGTTGTAATGCTCTCTCATTTTTTCATATCTAATACCGACATCCTCATTCATTGCTATTGCTAAATCTTAATCTATCAACCAAGTTCAGTTTACTAAGGCACTTAGGTAGGTAGAACAAAAACAATTAACCCAAACAATAAATTTAATTACAAGAAAAACATCTGATAAGGAAATAAAGTAAAAACCTCTTATAAACCCTGGAAAATATCTTACTAATTTACACATATAAATCATCTAAATACTCTATCAATCACAAGAAGATTCTCAAGTTCGCTTTTCAATGGTTAAACTTAACAAACTTCGGCTCAAATGAAAATCGTCATGTTAATAAAAAAATGCATTAAAAATATTATCTTTTGACATCTTTATTATACAATATACACAAATACATCAAATGATGTTGATATAAAAATTGCATTCTGATAAAAAATAAGAATAAAAATTGCATTAAAATATTATCTTTTAATATTTTTATTATTCAATATACAATTCAACATCATGTTAATAGAAAATTGCATTAGAATATTAACTTTATCATACAATATAAACAAATATTTCAAATCATCATAAACCAAACTAACTAAACCTTAACCTACTAAACATCATTCAAAATCATCGTGTCAATAGAAAATTTCATTAAAAAGGAAATCTTTTGATATACTTATTACACGATACATACAAATATGAGTTCAAAGTTTGAAGTCCACCAATCAAAATCCAAAGCTGGATAATATTTGTGGATGAAGTAAAATTCACAATGTATATATATTAACCTTTCTTGAAAAAATGTGAGTGCTGAGTTGGCATCTAGACCAGATTGGTTGAGGTAAGTTTGCACATCTTCGCCAAATGGTGCATCTGGTATGCCTCTTCTATCGGCCACGCTGCCGGCGGCGGAGGACGTGGTGGCTGAGGACGGTGGCGATGAGTCCATTCTCTGGTGTTGGATTTTGTGTCTACTAATGTTTGTTTGGATGTCGACCAAAATATGGGAAACACTATACTGTCAATACACACCCAACCCAATCAGTGTTTTCTTACGAGTGAAATGAATATATATATTTTTTATTATAATTAATTCATGTTATAAATTAACAATTGTTATGATTAAAAATATTATTACAAGAAGGAATCAAATTAGTAACAGTAAAATAAATATTTTATTATTCATTGGTGGACGAAATTTCCACAAATATTACGCTGACCATGATAGTCATTCGCTAAAAAATATTATTTGGGTGTGTATTAACTCGACCAATGTGTATAACAACTTCACCATTGATAGTTCATTTCGTAGGTTTGGTTTAGGTATTTTCATTCCTTTCATTAGGATGAAGATTTGACGTCTTTGCTCAGTAATGGGTCAAAGAGATGGTGTAATATTTTTTGGATGCCTATAAATGCGGGTTATTCTCAAGATCTGAAAGATTTTGTTATTAATGATTTCAATGTTGTTAGTCCTTTAGATAATGTTACTAATTTGATTCTGTTATAAATATTTACTATTATGGATGTCTCTTGGTATTTTACCTTCAAGGCTCATTATTGCTTTAACCTTTCATGTATTAGAAAAGACCCTATAAATAGTTGTACTTCTCATATTGTATGGACACTCTTGAGAAAGACAATAAGATAATACTTTCTTCTTCTATCTTGTTTCATTCTCTGTATTGTACTCTTTATTCATAACACGTTATCAGCACGAGTCTCTAACCATAATCAAGAATTTGATGAATTTGATTTTAGGATGGGTATCTTAGAACGGTACCAATTTTCATGTCGCATAGTAACACTACCGGGGAGATTCAAGGTGCGAATAAAATTCCTTTTATGAGTACTGACATAATGTTATTATGTTGTTTCGCTAGTTTTCCTTTGACAATTTCCGTTTGAGAATCAATTGCATTCGTTCATTACTTTTGGGTTATATATCATTTTTGTATGTGGCATATATACTAATATGATTAAAGGGAGAAAGTAAACACGTATGCATCCGTCTAGATTGTTTTGGTGTTCGTTTGCCATAAGTATTTTACCTATATGATTCAAAATTCAAATCAATTAAATTGGTTTGAATTATTTTATGAGAGTTTATAATCGTTTGAATTTGGGAACTTCAATTATACTTATTACTGACATATATTGAGACAATTTTTGTCTGGAAGACAACAGAAAATAATTTATATTTATCCAGAAGATAAATTTGTCTATATTTGTAGAAAACAATTTATATTTGTCCGGAAGATAATTTTATGTCGTAATTAAAGTTTTGTTATATTTGTCCAGAAGATAATTTATTTTTATTTGTCCAAAAAGATAATTTATTTATATTTGTCAAGATGACAATTTGTTTTTATTTGTCCAGAAGACAATTTGTTTTTATTTGTCCAGAAGACAATTTGTTTTTATTTGTCCATAAGACATTTTATTTATATTTGTACTGAAGACAATTTGTTTTCCAGATGACAATTTATATTTGTCCAGAAGACAATTACTTATATATTCTATAACAGTGTCGATTACTTTTATTATTTAATTTTATATATGTTGATGTCGATTAATTTTATTATACTTATACGTTTTGTATAGTTCATATATTACATTTTTATATTCTATAACAATGTCAAATTTGTTATAATTAATCGGTCCAGAAGACGATTATCAAATACCTAAATCTTGAAGATTTATTGGTAAATTAATGTGATAATTATATCCCGTCTGGAAGACGATTATCAAATACCTAAATCTTGAAGGTTCATAGGTAAATTAATATGATACCTAAATCTGGGAGATTTATTGATAAATCAATTAGTTACATATGTGCCAATTATATATGTTGCACTACGCGTACATGTAATTCTCATACTATATTACATGTTAATTACCATACAATATCCAATTTCATATTATGTATAATCTAAATATATCACTTGATTTAGAGGTACAAAAGAATATTCTAGAAAATAATTGTTCAAAAATAAATATTTCATCTCTGAAAAGATGAAAGTATCTTTAAATTATTTACACTCACAATAAATCTAGATGATTTGTGAAAATATTTACTCCATACTTTCTACTATTTCATCCTTGAAGTGATGATATATTACGCAACTATTGGTGCTATGTTTCTCATGTCATTCATATTAATTCGTCTAGAAGACGATTATTAAGTATCTACACTCGGAAATTTATGAGTAAATTAATGTGATTTTTATATCGAGGTCCTGAAAAAAATTCTATAACATAATTATTAAAACAGTTATTTCATCCCTGGAGTGATGAAAATGTCTTTAGATTATTTGATATTCACAATTAGTCCAGGAGACTTGCGAAAATATTTATTTTCGAGTGTTTACACTAGCAATCAGTCTAGAAGACTTGGCCATGTATCAAAATACGAAGAAAATTTTGTGATTACTAGAAAGAATACTAGTGTCCTTATTGCATTGAGAATATAATATATTGAATCTTATGGATCACTTATGACACTAAAGGACTCATATAAGTTGAATTCAATATAGATGCTTTGTTTTTGAAATGCATACGACCAATTAATGGTTTAGAAGTACCTTACATATTGAATAACATTGTTACTATTGACATTGTGGTGATTGTTGTCATATAAATTTTATATGTACAAATTATTTATTGATCTCGGTTAACTTAATTGAATAAATTTATGGTTATACATACGACAAAACCAAAAATACAAGTATATTATTGAAGGCTCCGGAAGAGCTAGTATTTTCTTATATAGTAACAAAATTATTGAAGGCCCCAGCAGAGCTAATGTTTTCAATAATATAAGCAAATAGCATTTCTTAATAATATAACAAATGTATTAAAGGCTCCAGAAGAGCTAATATTTGACAATAATGTAACAATGTCAATTCAAGGCTCTCGAAGAGCTAATGTATTATTACTTGAAATATATACCTATTTGTATCAAACCTGGAGTTTGATATTTACGATAACTTTGTTATTTTGTATGACCGGTTAGACCATCCCGGATCATGTACGATGCGAAGAGTAGTAATATGAAACTCAATTGAATGCTAACTAGAGAGTCAATTTGTTTATCAAGTTTAAAGAGTTTTGTGAGCTACATGTTGTAAACTCCCAGTTGATTGTTAGGGGGCATGTTGTAGTACATGCATACACCCTTAATTGGTTGTTGGGAAATGTTATACTACGTGCAGTTACACATGTTCCGCATCAAGCCGAAAAGTTATCATACAACTCCCCTTATATAGTTGGTTGGTCAGAAACCAAATGTAATACCCTTAAAATTTGACCGTGCATCGTATAATTTCAACAATATGCACGATGGATGAGTGATTCGAATTTTCATCATACCTATAAGGTATATACATTTATATACTCGGAAATAGTAATTTTCCGTTGTAATGTATCAATGTTTTCAACATTGAGGGGGAGAGAATATACAACTGGAAAATTATACTGAAATATCCTTATATTATATGATCCTCAAAATGATTAAATATGAACTGGAAGTTCAAGAGATAAATATGAACCAGAAGTTCAAAGGATAAATATGAACAACAAGTTCAAAGGACATTTATGAACCACAAGTTCACTACCAAACAAATTTCTGACTTCAAAATAATAATGAAATTGTATACCAGTTGTAAAACTCAAGTTAGAGTGAAGGTTCCTGAAGAACCATTATATATCGAATAGTTCCACCATTTGAAAGCTAAAATAATAAATATTTGATGATGGTCTAGAAGATGAACACTTCCAGAAGAGGTTGATGACTAATATATCTCATGAATAAGTTAAAGATATTTCAAATGTCTGGAAGACATTTACATGCTAATATTCATGATTATAATGAGATCTCAATTATCTTGAACATGGTGGAACGAGAAAGGAAAACGAGATTGTCGACAAGAAATATTGCATACAAATGAAAAACTCTATATGATGCAAGCAATATGAGGATCTTAAGTCTTTAAGTGAATAAACATATATTTATGAATGGCCAAAGAGAAAAGACGCAATCAAGAGTAAACTAAACTCATTGTATAAGATGAGAAATTTAGATCTGAAATCTATGAAAATATGATACGGTTATAGTTATGTTGAGTATTGCTAAACTCACTATACAATTGAGAAATTTAGACATGAAGTCTAATGAAACATGATCTTAGTGCATTATATGTGTTAGGTGGGTACTTGTGAAAATAACTGAAGTAAGTTTTGTCACAAAGTATTGGTACCCTGATGCACTAAATGATTTATATGGTGTCACAACACACCTATTGATTAAGGGTATTCAAGTTGTATTTGTTTGGTAGCAACAAAATATATATCCTCTTGAAATGCGTATACGACTTATATTGTAGCATGCTAAGAATAAGTATACATGAAAACATGTAATGAGATGTATGATGCGTGAAGCACATATATATACATTTATGGTGCATGAAGCACAAATCTATGTTCCCGGGAACTTAACTCAGTTGAGTTAATATGATAAATACTTGAATAAAGTGAAAGCCATCTGGAAGATGGATTACAGTTCGAACTGCATTGTTAGACATTTTTGCATTGTCTTTTCATTCAATTTCACGTGAATATATAAATCTATCGATAGTATATCATATATTTCTTTATTTTGCATTTTTATTATATGCAATGTGATTATATGATATATTTATTTGTTTATTATGTGGGGTCAAATGTTTGAGTTAATTTGTTTGAGTTGATGTGAATCTTACGTATCTTCATTTGATAACTTATATAATTATTCTTGTTGATAACCTGAATATTCATGATATCACTGAAGATCCGATTCTACATTATAGAAACTCTAGAAGAGTTATCAATTACTAAATTATCATGAACAAATAGCGCAGTAACTCCAGACGAGTTCTTAATTGCTAGAAAATTATCTACAAAAAGGATTTGGAATCAGAAACCTTGTAAAGGTGTATCCAAGCTAATTCAGCTTGGTCTTGAGGATCGAAAGATATGAATTTGGTCTTCAAGAATCAATTCTAATGTATATCTTACAAAGGAACACATGATTGTGCGACCATGCAAGATAAGTGATAATGGCATGATTTGGACATGCTACTGATGATTCCATCAGGGGGAGACATGATATGCATTGTACTCTTTTTCCCTTAACCGAGTTTTTTCCCACTGGGTTTTTCTTGGTAAGGTTTTTTAATGAGACAATTACTTGAGGCATATCTAAGGAGAAACAACTCTCCTTTTCCACTAGGTTTTTGTTGAGAAGGTTTTCTAGTGACTAATTAACGAAAGAAGGTTATAAGAATAATATTATATGACATTGTATTGGATGTATCAAATGAGATATAACAAAACATATCATCAAAGTTCTTCTTTATGGATAATGGATGTTACATTTTTTCATGTGACAATTTGGAAAATGTTGTCACTAAATTACTCTCTACCTCAACGTTTGAAAGATCATCCAATGTATGGGACTACTTCAACTAAATGATGTGGTCATGAGGGGGAGTTCGTACGCGTTGTACTCTTTTTCCTTGATCTAGGTTTTGTCCCAAAACGGGTTTTCCTATCAAGGTTTTAATGAGGCAACATTATATGCGTATATTGGATTATCATTTGAAAAATTAGTCCCAACTACAATGTATGAGGATAATTCTGCATGTATTGCACAATTGAAGGAAGGATATGTCACGAGAGATAGAACAAAACATATTTCACCAAAATTCTTTTTTACCCATGATCTCCAAAAGAATGGTGAAATTGATGTTCAACAAATCAGTTCATGTGAGAATTTGGCAGATATTTTTACTAAGTCACTTCCTACTTCAACGTTCGAGAAATTATCAAAGGGCATGGGACTTCGTCGATTAAAGGATGTGAAATGATGCATTCATAAGGGGGAGTTAACTACGCGTTGTACTCTTTTTCCTTGATATAGGTTTTGTCCCAAAAGGGTTTTCCTATCAAGGTTTTAATGAGGCAACATTGCATGCGTATATTAGGGATAGTGCACTCTTTTTCCTTCACTAGGGTTTTTCCGATAAGGTTTTTCCTAGTAAGGTTTTAACGAGGCATGTTCTTGATTAATAGACATCCAAGGGGGAGTGTTATAAATATTTACTATTATGGATGTCTCTTGGTATTTTACCTTCAAGGCTCATTATTGCTTTAACCTTTCATGTATTAGAAAAGACCCTATAAATAGTTGTACTTCTCATATTGTATGGACACTCTTGAGAAAGACAATAAGATAATACTTTCTTCTTCTATCTTGTTTCATTCTCTGTATTGTACTCTTTATTCATAACAGATTCCTATTTATAATGATATTTTTAGCCACAACGATTATTAGTTTATGATATGAATCATTTATAAAAAAGAAAAGAAAAGTTGTAATTCTACTTAAAGATTGAAAATGGTAACATTGCCTAACAATTAAAGTTGGTAGTAGATGAGTTAATTAGTTGAGTTTAATCGGGTATTAAAGTTGGTAATTTTTCAATTGTTTTGGCCTTAGAGTTGTTGAGTAATATGTAAGATATTATTATAAAGAGGGGATCGTGTGGTTTATATATTGGCTCGTGAGTGGGCATCTTTAAAAGAAATAGTTTCATTGCATTACATATGTACAATGCGCATGAAAGATTGTACATTTCTTCCCACCTTCACTAGCGCGCTTAGAGGGTGGAGCACCAACGTTCGATTCTTGTATTAGACGCTTGTACGTTACACATTGGTAGTTGTATTTTCACAAAGAGAGTTTACTGCATTAGACTTATACGGAATGCATTAGTAGTGATACATTTTGTTTGTTCTAATCCCCTTCAGTATTTTGTTGTTTTACTTTTGACCCCATTCATTTTATTTCATGTTTATTTTTTCCACAACATTATTTTTCTCAAAATTTTCAATACGATTTTCATTTCACATTTGTTTTTCTCCACATTTGTTCATGAACTTTTTCCTTTTCCTAATTTCTTACGACATTTATTCTTCCACATATTTTTTTAATAATCGGGATTCATTCGACATGATATTTTTTCCGTTGCCACCATATTTGTTATTTTTTGTTTTTTTAAACCACAATTTTTTTTGCCATCATTTATTCCACATTTGCATGTACAATGTTCTACCTTATGCATTATAAGTTGTAAATTTTTTAACTTTCAATTCAAGGTCTGATTTTTTTCATCTTAATTTAGGAATATGTTTGAATTATTTATAATGAAAGTCTATAATAGATAAACTATTGCGGCCCGCCTATCAATTAAAGGTCTATAATTATTAAGTTATTGTATTTATCTAATGAAAGGCAATAAAAATTTTCATTTTTTATTAGTTAGTCCCGTACTTTAAATGATTACATAGCTATAATAAGGATCATGTTTTTTATTAGTTAGTCCCGTAATCAAAAGGATTACATAGCGACAAAAAAGATCTCGTCTTTTAATAATTAGTCCCCTACTCGATTGGATTACAAACAATCCGTCGATCGACTGGCCCATTTTCACTAGTACAAATAAAATATATCAATATTATTATATAATCATAAATTATCTCATGAATTCTTAAAGAGCCTAACCTATATGACTATATATACATTCTTACTTATTGCAAGCTATTACAACCTTTTTTGTCATTTGATAATTATTATCAAGTGATATCATGCACATTCATTATTATAAAGCATAATGTAAGTATCAACACGTACATATAAAAGTGAGTATATGAATAGTAATATTAAAAATATTATTATAAATAATTGCATTATAAAACTTATCATCCCTCAAGTAATTTACAATCAATTCTTTCGAAAGTAACCGTTAAATCTCCCAAATTAAAACCAACATTATAATATTGTTGTGCTATTATTCCAAGTACGTTGGTCGAGTGTTCCTGAAATGCTAAGCAAAAAATGGAATCATTTAGTTGAGAAAATAATCCTTCAACCCCAAGTTCAATAGCTCCAAACACTCCCCCGAGAGTGAGATGTATAGTTGGAAAGCCTTTGAGATCATTATTCATGTTTCCACGATAACATAATTCAAGTCCTCTAATTGGGACAATCTCCGAATATGTCATCAATGCGGATACTTCTTTCTTGAGAGCATCAAGCAAGTCTCGAGTGAGAAGAGTCAAGGTTGTGCCGGAATCAATCGTAATTTCCCTATAAAAATCACCTATATCTATAACTTTTTCACCAATACTTATGCCATTCAGTTCGACTTGATAATTACGAGACATTAACTTAACGGTATCACCTTGGATAATGGCTCCATCTCCTAAAATCAATATATTATCCATATTGTTTGGGTCCAACAAATTGCCGATACAATATGAAAATTTTGAAAAGTTTTTCCACCGAGAAAAGACCGAGTCTGTACCGCTTCTAAGGCCAAGTAACCCGTGAGCTTCGGGCATATTGTCATCTACTATTGTGGCTGCACATCCAATAGTGGCATCTCGGATTTCTTCTAAACCCTCCTCAAAGGTTCTGAAAGTCAATTTTTCAAGTCCTAAGGTGCCTTGGGATCTTAGTCCATCCCCGTACGTAATATCATAAACCTCTCTTTTTCCTTGATTATCATATAGGGGCGTGAATGTTGAAGATTTAGTAGGATCGTAATTACACATAGGAGTAACACTCGCACACGGTATACTTCTTATCCATGTCACATGGCTCCCTGTGTCCATCACTAGTAGTTGTGGCACTGGTGGCTCGCCTATAGAGATATTAGCCATGATAGCCCCTTTAACTAATGGGGTTAGAGGACCTCTCAAATCTGTTCAAAATATAGAAATAAAAAAATCAAAAGGTAAGATAATATAATTTTATATTTTTGACTAATATTATTATTATTTTAAATTATTAGCACATTATTTCTCAAATGAAAAAAACCTTTACCTGTTGGAAACTGGAAAATACGAGGAACGACAAGTTGAACTCGGAATCCTTTAGTACCAAGCAGCATCGTTGCGATCAAGCAAAGAACAAACAATGGTCTCTCCATTGTTAACGATACGTGTTACTACATAGATAAACACATAAAATTATTGAACCCTCTCATGTAGTAACACATAAAATTACGCTGAAACCAACACTATATATATGCGCCGTAAGCATATTGATCAGCTACAAATTCGATTAAAGCACTTAGGAGATTCAAAAGTCTCTTACAAGTAGGGGTGTATACAGTTCGGTTTGGGCGATTTTTGTCCAATTTTCAAACCGACCCAACATTGATAGTTTATAAAAAGTGAAAACAAAACCGACTTTTCAAGATTTAAATCATGTGGTTCGGTTCGAGCGGTTTCAAACTTCTAATAAATAATTAGATACACAACATAAAAATATATTTGTAACTTACTAATCCAATAGAAATATTACCTATTTAATAGGTAAAAAGGTCACAAATATTATTTAATTATTTTAATTATATATTGAAACTTTTATATATAATTATTTAATGTCGGTCGGTCGGTTCTGGTTGTTCACGTTTATTAAAAACTAAAATCAAAACCAAACCGATTAATGGATGATATGAAAAGTCAAAACCAAAGCAAAATCAAAAAATTTTAAAACCTATCGGTTCGGTTTGACTCGGCTTTAGCAGCTTGGGGCGGTTCCACGGTTTGACTGCACAAAGGCAGACTAGTTCTATATTTGTTAGGCTAATGGGAGATACTTTATTGATAATAATAGTTTCTTATCAATACATTATACATACACCTATATTTATAGGTAAACATTAAACCTAGCTAACCTAACACTGCGGACTTATGGGCTAGGGTTACTTACCCATTAGCCTAACAATATTTATAATTATAATATGTAATACTTATGATAATAATATTAAATTTGATACTACTATAAATTATAACTAATATGGTAACTTAAGACTAAAATTATTACTATAACTATTATTAGGGTAACTAATATGATAATGTGCCTTTAGGGCACAGGTTAAGAAACTAATAAATGAACATAATTGTCATTTAATTGTATTTGAAATTTGAATGTTACCTTATATACTTATGAATATTACCTTATATGCTTATGAATGTTAAATTATATTACCATATTAAGTGCTTAACATGTGTCCTTAGGACACATTTTAGAAAGACCGCTATTATTATAGTACTAATATCTTCTGAATTTTTTTTGTAATTGATTACCTTAGATCGACGTCATCGACAATTCATTTTTTATTGTCATGGTATGTTAACCGTTGCTGACTTACTGTAATTATTTACAACTCATAGTAAATTAAACGAGACGAAGAATTATGGTGGTAAATCTATATACAATAATATCAAAAATTTGTTACTAAAAATAAGTCCACGCACACAATTAATTATTTTTAAGAAGCATTCCAAAAATTTAATAAATTGAGGACTATATATGAATATGGTGATTTCCATTATTCATATAGTTTTTTTAAAAATATTTGATTATGTATTTAATGAAATTATACTTGTTAAAAGACAAGCAAATCTATTGATTGATATAATAGGAAAATTTTCATATTTTGTAGAATATGTATTGATTGATATAATAGAAAGTGCACCAAACAATAGTTGGCAGCCACAAATCAATGAAGTTGTTGATGATCATAACTCATCGTTTTCTTCTACTGGACGAAGATACCAAATTGACCTTGAGTGATTTGGCATACTCAAAGTCGAAATCAGGGGCTGATTATAATTTCTTTCATTTTGTCCAACTTTTTTCAAAAAGGAATTAAAAAGGGGGTAGATGAAAAGTTTTGGAGTGTAAACATTATAGTGGAAGTTAATGAAGAAGATGATGAGTGTTAGTTGATGTTAATGACAAATTTAGGGTGAAATGACAAAAATACCCTTACAAAAGGTCAAAATTTTCAAAAAATCAGGATTTGTACCAAAAAAACGTGTGGGTGACCAAAAGTGTACACAATACCCAACATGAATGATGAAAATATACAAAGTCATACTAGGGTGATCGACCAATATTTTTTAACCAACGTGAATAATCGATGAAGTCATTTACTCAAATGTCTAACGTCTACATACATTGAACTAACTCCACATAATAATTAATGAATAGATTTTGGACGTACTTACGTTTGTATTCTAATTGATAGAAATCGTGTTGACCAATCAAAGTGATTCAATGTTTGATGAAATTCTAGCAAGGAGACGTTAATGCTCCTAAGCACAAAGTCAACATCGTAGTAGCCTCACCAGAAATGGATGATACACAAGAAATCTCACTTCCCCTCAGTATGCAAGTAGCTCTATTAGTACTTCATTTTTTTCTTCTTATATTTGTAAATTAGGGATAATTATTAAACATAACAATTACTATTATTAGTATTTCCCTTTTAAAATAAAATAAAATTATGGATAGGTATTAAAAATAACGAATATAAATTTTAATGGAACTTGTTAATAGAAGCTATTACCTCATTTTCCCACCTCTTTTGCAGTTCAAAAGTCAAAAGTAGGCAAAAATGACGATGAAGCGGGGTCGTCAACGGCCCAAGAAGAACCGGCGAATTCACCGGTCCCACAGGTGGCGCTCACGGTTCCGATCAACGACGACACCACTTTACCGGTGGTAACTTTCCGCATGTGGATGCTCGGAACAATTGCTTGCATTTTACTATCATTTCTCAACCAGTTCTTTTTCTACCGCCGTGAGCCGCTTTCGATCACCTCCATCTCCGCACAGATAGTGGTGGTGCCGCTAGGGCACCTCCTGGCGAAGACGCTCCCGGTTCGCGTGTTTTTCCGAGGCAAACAATACGCGTTCACGTTGAATCCGGGGCCGTTCAATGTGAAGGAACATGTGTTGATTACGATATTTGCTAATGCGGGGGCGTCGAACCCGTACGCTATACATGTGGTGAGTGTGGTGAAGTTGTTTTATAGGAGGACGTTGACTTTTGGGGTGGCGTTCCTAGTGGTGGTCACCACGCAAGTTTTGGGGTTCGGTTGGGCCGGGATGTTCCGCCGGTTTTTAGTTGAACCAGCGGCGATGTGGTGGCCGCAGAATCTTGTTCAAGTGTCTCTCTTCAGGTATGGTTCGTATTAATTGCAGAATATTTAATTTGATTTGCAGTAGGCAAAATTAATTAACTTTCCGTCTCGAATTAACGATAGCATAACTTAAATTTGGATTAAACTTATCATATTAATAGTGAAGTAGGTTGAAAATAATATACTTTGTTAGATAAGTCTATATTTAGCTAAATTTTTTCATATTTGTATCGAGGGTCGCGATCTTTTCAAGTTGACATTTGAACCTTTTAACATTTCAAATAGCCATAGTGGTTGTTTTTGCACCTGAACTGAAAAGTGAAAATAAATGTACTCGATATTACATATGTATTGCCAATGTTGGTGGTGTGATCAATTTTGTGCCTTAACTTCTGCATGATGTTTTAGGTAGATTTAAATTTGCCTCATAATCTTAGTGTTGTAGTTTCATCCATCAAAGTTCAACATAGGGATATGTGCTACATATATCACTTTATGGGATCATATTGCAACATTTGTGCCGTTTTTGTGACTACTCTAACCATCTTAGACTAAACCAAAACTGTGCTGAACTTGGTATCTATTAGGAAGTAAATAGACGAATTGGGTTCCACACTGCGTCCAAACGAATTGGTGAGTACCTCATGAGCTTATCAAGCATTTGAGATAGGGTCCTAAAGCATCTCCTCTAGATATATACCATCTGGTTAACTAGGTTACTATTTTTTTGGATTGTAGTCTATCTCCCACATCTAATTGATACATACAGTATATTCTTGTCCCAACAAGTTTCCTAAAATATCAAATGATAGTCGCACTTTGACTTGAATCATAAAACCTAATATATACAGTAACTTCTAGCACACAGATGAGTTTAGTCACCAGAGTAATGGAAGTCACTTTACACCGTTGTATCTTGAGTCCTTTTTTTCATAATTGCATAGTCCTCCATATTGATAATAGCGTTAGTAAAAGCTCATATGATATATGTATTTTACCCATATTTCTGATTTCTTTTTTAAATAGTCTCTCTTAAGCTTTCGTATAAAGAGAAATGGATAATTCTAGTATTTAAGATTAGAAAGTGATATAGATGATGTGCGTGCATAAAATACGAAAATTACGTAATAATTATGGTTAAGAATTCAAAAAAGATGTTGAAATGAAGTTAGACGAGGTGAGGTGCATATTTTATTGCAGAAGTCGCTTAATAAAAAATGTGTATAATTAAACGTGTAACAGATAGATGAACTGTTGCCGTGTTTAGATAATGTGAGACTATATTACTGCTTCATATGGTGTGAGCTTAGCTGAACATCTTAGAGATTAGCAAATTGTATGTTACTGTGTAATATGGTCTGAGCTAAGCTGAATTTTATTAACATGTTGTGTGTTGTCAATCTGGCAGAGCACTTCATGAGAATGAAGAAAGGCGCAAAGGTGGTATTACACGAAATCAGTTCTTCCTCATTGCTTTCCTCTGTAGCTTTGCTTACTATGTCTTTCCTGGCTATCTTCTTGCAATGCTAAGCTCTATTTCGTGGATATGTTGGATATACCCTTCGTCTATCCTTGCACAACAGCTAGGCTCTGGCCTCCATGGTCTGGGGATCGGGACGATAGGACTAGATTGGTCTAGCATATCAGCATACCTTGGGAGTCCACTAGCTAGCCCATGGTTTGCTACTGTAAATATTGCTGTTGGATACTTCCTCTTTATGTATATTTGTACTCCTTTAGCATATTGGTTGAATATATACAAGGCAAAGACTTTCCCTATTTTCTCTGATGGCCTCTTTACATCCAATGGGAAAGAATACAACATCTCTGCCATAATTGATGAC
Organism: Echium plantagineum; assembly: GCA_003412495.2. Lineage (NCBI taxonomy): Eukaryota > Viridiplantae > Streptophyta > Magnoliopsida > Boraginales > Boraginaceae > Echium > Echium plantagineum. Next base: position 246,194 of record QFAX02000021.1, read on the forward strand.
AACTTTCGCATTGACTTGGACGCTTATGATCAGGAAGGCCGTCTGTACATTAGCACCATTTTGTTCTTGAACTATGCTTTCAGCTTTGCCTGCCTTGCCGCCACTGTAGTTCATGTCATTCTTTTCCATGGGAGGTAATTTCGAGTCCTGAAACTAGTTTTCAGCTACCTAAAGGGTTGTGACTTTGAATCAGATTATCCAGATAGTTTGTTAAAATACATCTTGCCTATTATTTTGCCATGGTTCAGTTTCACTACCAATCATTTTAGAACGTGAAATCTATGAGGACTTAATCGTCTAAATATGTAGGGATATGTGGCAGCTAAGCAAATCAACATTTCAAGTGAGGAAAATGGATGTACACACGAAACTGATGAGCATGTACACACAAGTTCCTGAATGGTGGTTCTCATGCATTCTTTTATTAAGTGTTGCAACAACCATATACATCTGTGAGCACTTCAATGAACAGCTTCAATTGCCCTGGTGGGGCGTCTTGTTAGCATGCAGCGTTGCCTTCTTTTTCACCCTTCCTATTGGAGTTATAACAGCCACGACGAATCAAGTAAGAACTAAGTTCCACTCTCAAATAATGATGGTCCTAATAAAATTCTTCCCTAGCTCTTGAAGTGTTTTACACACATTATAATGAAATTTGGTCTGTTTATTTTGGATCAGACACCGGGGCTCAATGTGATCACTGAGTACATCATTGGTTACTTGTATCCAGGATTTCCAGTAGCCAACATGTGTTTCAAGGTGTACGGATATATTAGCATGAAGCAAGGGCTTGCATTTCTTCAAGACTTTAAACTTGGGCACTACATGAAGATACCTCCTAGAGCTATGTTTATGGCTCAGGTCGGTCTACATATTTAATCTAATTTATGGAACAAACATCTTTTAGCATCACGGTTACTAGTTCTTCTTTTCAATCTCTTTTCTTGTTGTGTTCTACGGATAGATCAGAGTAATATATATGTTTAAAAGAGTTTTCAAATGATTGACCAAAAATATTAAGAAAAATATTTAAAGTTCTAATTTCTTTTTCTATGTATGGTTAGTGTGCCAATACAGTTGTAATGAGTAGGTTCCTAGTAATTTAAACTAAATATTTACTATATCTAGTGAAGTGGTATCTGGGTAACGATTTCAAGTATCAACATGACATATAGACTTATTTAATTGCATAGATATATTGTTTCAATTAATACTATGTTATAGGTATAATGATTGATTATACTCGTCTGTAATGGTCTTCTCATCAGGTTGTTGGTACTCTAGTATCTGCCTTTGTCCATTTAGTAACCGCATGGTGGCTCATGGAAACAATTCCAGATATCTGTGATAGGACTGCACTTCCTCCAGGTAGCCCATGGACTTGTCCAAATGATCATGTGTTTTATGATTCATCGGTTGTCTGGGGCTTGATTGGACCACAACGAATTTTTGGAGATCTTGGATACTATTCCGGGATTAATTGGTCCTTCGTAGTTGGCGCGCTAGCTTCTCTTCTAGTTTGGCTTGCCTACAAAGCCTTCCCTAACCAGCAATGGATTAGACAAATCACACTGCCTGTATTATTTGCTTCTGTAATCAATATTCCCCCTGCTAGTGCTGTCAACTTCAATAGTTGGATAATCATTGCCTTTATCTCTGGATTTGTCGTCTATAGATACTACCGCGTCTGGTGGAGTAGACATAATTATTTACTATCAGGGGCTCTTGATGCTGGTTTAGCCTTCATGGGAGTGCTGCTATATTTGTGTCTGGGAAAGAACAATGTTAGCCTTGACTGGTGGGGAAATACGGCAGATGGTTGCCCATTGGCCTCATGTCCTACGATGGAAGGTATTGTTGCTGATGGATGTCCGACAATCTGAATACTTGAAGCTCGAGAAACTATCATCTAGTCTTATCAATTACTCAGGAATGACATTTACATTATGTTGATGGATACCATTTCAAGACATAATAGCAGATTGCACTGAATTTCGCCTTCAATTTGATTCCCGGAAGTGTATATTATTTGTCACTGTGAACAATGTGTACTCTAATTATTAGATAGTGTCTCTCTAACTCTGAAATGTCCGAGTTAGCATGATGTTCTTATTGAGATATGTTGGCGATCCCAGGCAATGGTATTCATCTTCCAAGATTTTGATTATTGGATGAGTTAAATTTTCAACGATCAATAGATTGTTGGTATGGTTAACAATAGGATGTAGTGTGATTTTGTGACCTTGATAAGTTTATACAACAAAGTATGGTTATTTCTGCATATCCTTTTGTTAATTGGTTTCCATTTGTGAATTTCATATGGTAATGGAACCAGTTTAGCTTTAATTTTCAAAATTTTGTAGTTCAGAGACACATTAAAAAAGCTGTTGATGTCACATAGCAGGGAAAAGATATTAAAACTGAAATTTACGTTATACTGGTGTACTTGAGGTATTGCATTTGTTTTAGGGCAAGAGGTCACAGAAATGGGGAGGGGGAAGCGTAGGGGGCAATGTAGAGTGTATTTGCGGGGTAAGCGGTAGTAGGGGTGAGTAGTGGTCGTTGCCCATGGGGGCTAGGGGGCTAGGGGTGGTGGTGGTGGTGTGATGATTTGGGAAAGAGAAAGAGGCAATTGAAGAAGAAGAGGAAGAAATGGATTTAAAAAGTGTAAGGGTAATTTAGTCATTTCATAGAGGAGGGTAGTTATTTAGGCAAAGAAAAAACAGAAGGTGTTATTTCACCCATTTCAATATTTCATTGACCGGATCTCCCAAATTTTTCTGAAATTAGCATCTTTCGGTAAAGTATAAAAAATTTGAGTACTAACTTTTAACCTCGTAACGCTTAACAATAAATTCGATAGCCTTGGTGTCCATGAGCCGTGAGTCGGACTTGAAGTACTAAAGTTCTTTTTTAGTACGATAATACTAAAGGGCAATATGGTAACTTTACCCCTCCGAAAACACAATCAAACCTCAATCTTTTCACATTTTAATTGGTTTACCAAAAACAAAACCACAAAACCACAAAACCCCCAAAGAGTATTAGATTTAATCAAAACAAAAAATTTGGTGTCATCTTGTTTTGTCTTGTAAGACACTGCCCAACCTACTATGAATATATGAAACATCTGAGCTCAACCTTCATGCCAAAACTTGACAATTTTATCACAATGCACACGGCTTTAGAAAAGGTTTAAGACTAATAAAATCTGAAAATATAACAATGTTGATTTTTCTAGATATAGATATACTCTATCTGGCTATTATAAGTTACTACTAAACTAAAAAGTAGCTTGAGAAGTAAAGTAATCTAAAAATGTTCACTATTACTGCATCCAGGCTATCCTATTTATTTGAGACGTTGGAAGCGAAGGGCAATGTATTTTCTCATCTTCATTTGAAGATCCGTGAAACTGCACTGATGAACTTCTTCCAAATTCCCTTTTGCTTTGAGCTCTTCGGTTTCCCTGTAATTGCTTGGGGTTGAGAGTTGGAAGAGCCTACCTTCACTTCAGTTCGGGCACAACCATTCTCTGGGGTTTCAGAGTTACTGAGGATTAGTGCAGGTTCGCCTATGTTCTTGAAAGCCGCTTCAAGAGCTGCAGAAAACTTATCAAGATTTGCCTTGAAATGAGGTGAAACCTTGTAAGATGTTGATGGAGATGGACCATCCGACATATATAGGCCTACCAAACTGCGACCGTTTCTGTATGCTCCCAGAGCTGCCAATATCTGTTCTGCTCTCGTCTTGAAGTGTTGTGCAACAAAACTCTCAAAATGTTTGGGTGGGTTATTCAGCAGGTTCAGCATTGTCTTACAAGACAAGACAAACACACTCTCGTTGTAATCCATGTATGTCTTGATAACGCTTGGTGTCATCTTGTTTTGTGCTACTTCGGTTCCTGGTTCATTGAAGTAGGGCTTCTCATTAAGAACAAGACCTTGAATAGAGACTAAAAGCTGAAGAATGGTAGATTTGGCAGGGGTCCACTTCTCTTGTTTAGAACCGGACCAAGTGTTGATAAGGCTCAAGCAAACCATCCCATTAGAATATAAGTTAGGATTTAAACGAAGGCCATGGGAATGGTAATAAACTTTAGGAGGGTGCCTGGGATAGTCTGACGGGAAAACAATATCGAAGAAGAACAACCCATCGTGATAAGGTGTCCCAGCAGCACCAATAATCACAGCACGAAGCAAGTCAATTCTTGTTTCATAAGCGCGAACATAGATGGAGTTTGGTAGGTCTGTCTCAAGCATCTTCCACTCTTTCATGATCTTGCGCTGAAGAGGACCATTTGCATTGGCGAAACTCTGCATCTCCTTGCCTGTCTGATTTGAATTCAAGTAATGATGATCTAAGACATCCGATACTAAGTCGAAACGCCTGAACTCGTTGCTACTAGAATCACCTTTCTCTTGATTCATCAACACAAAGTACAAACTTCATAAGATTCATCTACATCAAGACTACTATGACAGGATTTACAGACCATGAATTTTATTTATCCAAAAAAATAAAAATAATTGAACCAGCTTGCTGACTCAACAATTTCAAATTCTTATGCATTTTATCTTTCAATCATCATCACATTATGATTTATGGATACACACTATAAACAAAAATCCTTTTCCCAGAACAAGCAATATATAGAACATCAACCCTTGGACTGTCAATAATGAAAAAAAGCCCTTCAATTTTTTTTTTTTGGCAAAACCAAGAATTAAATTCTGCAATGAATATTAAAAAATAACTCCAAATCACATCTTGAAAAAAATTATGCCATTAATAATAAATCCAACATACAATAAAAATTGTAACATAATAATTTAGGATATAAACAACCAAATTTACAGTAAAAAATGCAAACTTTTCCAATATCAAAGAATCAAGAAAAGGTTACCTGAAGCCATGCTGAAGAATTCAAGAAAGTGAAGATGAGGGTCTTGAAAAATGTAATAGGAAAGAAATATGCAATTTCGTCAACTTCACTATAACAAAATTAGTGTAATCCAAGTCAAGTTTGTTAAGCACTCAGCTTATTAGTCTGAGCGACCTCTCCTTTCCCTCCGAATATATAGTACGTACATCAAGAAACGATGTGTACTAAAATTATCACATTAATAAAAGGGTTAAACGTCCGTTTGACTACATATATTTTCTCATTTGTCATTGTTCGATTAAATATAAGAGAACCACGAAATCAAAGGAAGTATGTTTAAATATATTCCTCTGCAATATTTGAATCCGAGACTTTTTGGAAATAGGTTCGAGTCCGGTACCACTAGGTTAGAAGCCTTGGATTTTCATTACATTCCCTAGTTAATCCAATTACCTCAAGTAATACACATTACCTCCAAATTGGGTGTAATAAATCATCCATTACTTCAGATGAGGTAATCGAATGAGGAAAAATAGGACACGTTACAATATTTATAACTATAGCAAATTATCCTAAAAATCATGGTTCAAAATTTCGATACCAAACGACTGAAGCAGCAGGAATTTTTCTTTTTTCAAGTTATCAAAACGAAACACAAGTGAATTTCGAAAGTTGATGGTTTCGTGGAAACCATTCCATGTTTCGCCATTTCTTGTGTTTTTCGCCCAAAATTTTGAAAACTATTTCATTCAAATTCAATTGATAAGTCTTATCAATTGAACTTTATAAAAAAAACAACACTTTGATCATGATACTGAAGATTTAAAATCATTCACCCGACGACATTGGTCAAAATTACTGAATAAAGAGGACGACTACTATTTGAAGTTTTTTTAAAAAAATGTTTTATCCCTGAATATTTCTAATGTAATTTCATATTTGAATTAAAGACGTTCAATTTCTATGAATAAATTAATAGTATTAAATATTTGTTTTCACATGTTTCCGTAATTTTACAGCGTTTCCATAACGTTTTCATATTTTTGTTATTCGAAACTATGTTTCGAAACGAAATTTTGATCCTTGCTAAAAATACTATCTTTACACAAGCGGCCTTGATTGCATTGAACATTTTGACGGTATTATTATTATTATTATTATTATTATTATTATTATCATTACTATCGTATTTATTATTGTTATTATTATTATTGTTATTTTTATTCATTATTATTGTTATTTATTATCATTATTATTATTATTATTTTAGGATAATAATAATAATATTAATAATAATAATAATACTAACAATAATAATAATGAAAAATAGGATTATCTTATTATTATAGAAATTTGAAAAACACTACATTGAAAAATTTGACACTATTATTATTATAGAAATTTCCTATTTAATTAACTAACCGAGTTAAAGTGTATGAAGTGTATGAGAAAAATATTTTTATGTTCAATATATCTATTTTCAATATATGTTTTTTAATTTGTTATGACTTATGACTAAATAATTGAAAACTAATTTTATTAAAGTTTATTTTTGGAAGATAAATTATTGTGGTCAAAATTATGTAATATTTACTTGAATTTATTTTAACAGTATATTAGTAATTTAGTTATATTATGATTATTGTTAGTTGTTACATCATAACAAAATAATGAATGTAATGGTTAATGAGAATTGAATTACATTATTACATCCATACCAAACAAAACAATAAAAATCATTTGTTCATTCATTTCCTTTACCCCTTCCATTATGAAGTCATTCCATTCCTACATCATTTCATTTCAGGCTACCAGACGCACCCTTAATATGTTTGATTTGATCGCATATATTTTTAAAGCATATACCATTTGGTCATTCTGTGAGTTAATTGCTGAAATGGTCCCAGTAAGTGGAGGTCTAGTGCAGTTTGGTCCCCGAAAGTGGCGCTGTTGGGAAATGGTACCTGAAAGTGTGCCAAATGGTGCAATTTAGTCCCTATTCCGTTAAGTCCATCAAATTTTAGCGTGAATAGATATTTTGGGGGCAAAATTGAATTTTTTTTTTTATAACTTAATAGCCCCATTTGGGGGCTAAAATGTGATAACAAAAAGTTATAGGTAAAAGTAACTTTCTCCACTTCCAATTCGATTTTTATGGCATCGATGTTATTTACATTTTAGGCCCCAAATGGGGCTTTTAAGTTATACAAAATTTCGATTTTGCCCCCAAAATCACTATTCACGCTAAAATTTGACGGATGTAACGGAATAGGGACTAAATTGCACCATTTGACACACTTAAAGGGACCGTTTCTGCAACAGTGCCACTTTCGGGGACCAAAGTGCATCAGACCCCACTTACTAGGACCATTTCAGCAATTAACTCGTCATTCTGTTACAACTTACCTTTAAGGTTAAGTTTGATATTTGGAACAAATTGATGGGATAAAGTAGTCTAGTCACATTTTTGGAATAATAGTAATTTTGTTTTATTCTATTTACTAGTTTATTATTATAATATTTTGGTTTTTTCAATGAAATAGTTCCATAGATATATTTAATCCAACATCATGTTGAAATTGAGCAGTAAATAGTTATCAACAAAAATGTGTTTTAAACAATTGAATCCATGTCAATTTACTCCCAAAAATTTCATGAAACACCTTTTCAAAATACTAAAACAAACTATTACTTTTTAGATCATATCTCTTTTCTTTCATTAATTTGATTCTTTTGGTAGATATCGAGATTCGGATTGAAAATATTAAAAATTATAATAATTCAAATCATAAGAATAAGACGATTCTGATTATTTCAAATTAACTAGACTATAAACAACAAGCAGATGAAACAAATAAGAAGAATGTGTCTGTAGTTCATATCCATATGTAGAATTGATATCATTGATAATTTGATATCCACATGAAATATCATTAAAATATTTTTTCCAACGAATTTCTCAACCCCGGGGAAAACTGAATTGATATTCTTTTCAACAACAATATCTTTTACTTTAACAAGGGCATCGAAAAATCAGTTTATCTGTATCTTACAAAATAATCAACTCTTTGATTAGTATAATTATATTGTCAATGATCATATTCTTTGATTGTAGTTGCTTGTTAACCATATTAACAACCGTTAACAATTCATATCATATGACTATTGACATCAAGAATTCAAAGTGTCCAAGCTCATTTGTTGCTAATGATGCGGCTTCATTCACTTCTAATTTATGTATCATTATCCGTTTCGGCAACTGCATGTAAAGCTTCTCGAATATCTACCATTTGAAATTTTATAGCTCGAACACTATCAATTTAACACTATTAGATTGAATATGAATTGAGCAAGTTCTTAATTTTTTATTTTTTTAGAAGTGTTTGGAAAAACATGGGTCCTTCGAAATTGAAGGCACTGTGCGAAAGACCTAATGACACTACCCTAAAAGACCCCATGAATTTATATATAAATGTTTATTACGATCGTACTCCCTCCAATTCACTTTAATTAATTTCACGCTATTTGAAACACAATATTAATAATCAATTACTTTAGATACACATTATATAAATTAGTATTATAATAAAAAGTAACATGTGATTAAAGTTTAACATGAACTCTCAAAATATTTTTTGAATTGAAATGGAAGGGCTAGCACTTTTCTGATTGTTCAGATGAAATGGTTGATGGGTCATGAATAGTCTTAAATTGGTTTTAATGATATATATATGTTAATATATATATATTGATGATTTTTATAAAATTAGATTAATTTTGTCGTAAATATTTTGGTTAGTAGTACAAAAAAAAAGTCTTAATGTATATTTCGAACTACCACGCCAAAGTCGTTAGATTCGCCCCTGGGAATATTGAGTGCATACTCAATTTCAGTTTATAAATTATAATTGTATAATAAAAGAATTGCATGACTGCATGAGCGATGGATTACCTTGTCTAAGAAGAGGTCATCGTATTCTTAGTATTAACCCACTCTTTGTTCTTTATATTAGTTCTCTTATAGTATTAAAAGTTCAAAATAATACAGTTGGTTAAATACATCTAAGTAGTTAAGAATGCGAAACAAAATGAGTTAATTATTCTATTGATCTCAGATAATGAGAACAAGTTTTGTGATCAATTATAACTTTGTTTTCGATAAATAAAGATTTATATTGGAAACAATTTGTTAATCTCATAATTTGTGTATGAGACCAAATTGGAACTAGATCACATCTACATTATAAGCACTTTAAGGAAATAAATCGCAACATATGAACTTTTATCATAATAGATTCGTATAGTTGTTCATTCTCTCCCGTTCATTAAAGAAAAATTTGGTGTTCTATATCACTCTCCCTTTGTAAATGCCGATTTTATGGAAAATATATAACGCATCAAAATCTGCCAAATATCTAGAGGCCACTTTTGCTCTAACTAATGGCATAGCTAAAAAATTTCTTGTCAAATGGTTCAAATGCTCTTCTTCTACTACAACTTCATTTTAACCATTGCTAAATTTGTGGCATACATGCACAAGAAAATCACTACATAGTTGCCTATATCACATATCACCCTACTCTATATTTTTTCAATCATCATTTTCTTGATGTTATCCTCTATAGTTACTCTAAGATATGGCCCATATTAATCGTCATAGACTTATTTTCATAACATTTTGCTTTTGTATTCTATTGAATGATGGATCTTCTTTTCATGTGAAAGCTCCTCAGCCTGCATTAGGACACCCACCACCATCAAGAGGCATTCATGTATCAGTTAAGTATTCAAGTCCTGCATCATCAAAGAGGGAAGAAGTAATACAAACCCTAACACAACTTCAAGGAGCGTGCTCTTCACAAACTAATATTGATATTGTACTAAAAAAATTATGTGAAATATGTGCTTGCCCTGCTCTTTGTAGTGGAAAGGATGGATCACCACCCGCTTCACCAGGTAATGTTAGTTTTGTTTTTGAAAAATTATGTTAAGTAAGGGGATGTCCTTCTCTAATTTGAAACAAATTCATTCAATGTAGGTACCTCGCAAGATACATCAACACAAGTCAAAGGGTCGGATTCAAAAGAAACCAAAGAATCAACTCCTACAAAATGCCTCGATGCTTCATGTGATACTGGTTCTCCCAATGCAGTCCCTTCAAATGAAACCCCAACAGAAGCCAAAGGATCGGATTCCCAACCAACAAAAGAATCACCCCCAACATCTGGTAGGCTTACGATTTTTCAAGCGATTATGTAATGACTAAATATACCATGCTCTTTATCTTAAACGTTTTCTTTCACATAGTTCCTCCACAAAACACTCCAACGGAGGCTAAAGGGTCTGACTCCAACCAACCAGAAAAACCAACACCTACAAAATGCGCCGGTCCTTCATGTGATACTGATTCTTCCAATCCAGTTCCTTCAAATGAAACCCCAACAGAAGTCAAAGGGTCGGACCAACCAACAAAAGAATCACCCCCTACAGATGGTAATCTTAAGATTGTTTTTAAGAGGTTATGTAACATCTAAATATTCCATGCTCTTTATCTTAACCGTAGTCTTTGAATATAGTTCCTTCACAAAACACTCCAACCGATGCTAAAGGGTCAGACTCCATACAACCCGAAGAATCAACTCCTACAAAATGTCTCAGTTCATCATGTGACACTCATTCTCCCAATACAGTTCCTTCAAATGAAACCCCAACAGAACCAACAAAAGAATCAACACCTACAACTGGTAATCTTAAGATTGTTTTCAAAAGATTATGTAAAGACTAAATTTGTCATGTTATTGAACGAATTCATTCAATATAGTTCCTCCACAAAGCACTCCAACAGAGGCTAAAGGGTCGGACTCCAAAAAACCCGAAGGATCAACTCCTAGAAAATGCCTCGATGCTTCATGTGATACTAGTTCTCCCGAAGCAGTCCCTTCACAAGACACCCCAACAGAAGACAAAGGGTCAGATTTCCAACCAACAAAAGAATCACCCCCTACATCAGGTAATCTTAAGGTTGTTTTCAAGAGATTATATAACATCTAAATAAAGCATGCTCTATATCTTAAATGTATTATTTCAATATAGTTCCTCCACAAAATACTCCAACAGAAGCTAAAGGGTCGGACTCCAAACAACCCGAAGAATCCACACCTACAAAGTGCGTCGGTTCTTCATGTGATACTGATTCTCACAACGCTGTTCCTTCAAATGAAACCCCAACAGAAGTCAAAGGGCCAGATTCCCAACCAACAAAAGAATCAACACCTATATCTGGTAATATTAAGATTGTTTTCGAATTATTATGTAAAAACTAAATATGTCATGCTCTTCAACGAATTCTTTCAATGTAGTTCCTCCACAAAATACTCCAACAGAGGCTAAAGGGTCGGATTCCATACAACCCGAAGTATCTACAAAGTGCCTCGGTCCTTTATGCGATACTAATTCTCCAAATGCAGTTCCTTCAAATGAAACCCCAACAGAAGCCAAAGGGTCAGATAGCCAACCAACAAAAGAATCAAACCCTACATCTGGTAGTTTTAAGATTGTTTTCAAAAGAGTATAAAACGTCAATATTTTCATATGCTTCTATCTTAAGCGTATTTTTTAAATGTAGTTCCTTCACTAAAAACTCCAACAGAGGCTAAAGGGTCGGACTCCCCAAAACCCGAAGAATCGACACCTACAAAATGCGTTGGTCCTTCATGTAATACTGGTTCTCCCAATGCGGTTCCGTCAAATGAAACCCCAACAGAAGCCATAGGTTCGGATTCCCAACCAATGAAAGAATCAACCCCCACGTCTGGTAATCTTAAAATCGTTTTCAAGAGATTATGTAACGTGTAAATATGTCAAGCTCTTTATCTTAGCCATCTTCTTTCGAATATAGTTCCTCCACAAAACATCCCAACAGACGCTAAAGGGTCGGACTCTAAACAACCTGAAGAATCAACACCTACTAAACAACAGACGCCTAATGCAGTTCCTTCAAATCAAACCCCAACAGAGGCTAAAGGATCAGACTCCAAACAACCAGTAGAATCAACTCCTTCAAAATGCCTCGATGCTTCATGTGAAACTGGTTCTCCCAATGTTGTCCCTTCAAATGAAACCCCAACAATAGCCAAAGGGTCGGATTCTCAACCAACAAAAGAATCACCCCATACATCTGGTAATCTTATGATTGTTTTCAAGAGATTATATAACATCTAAATATGATGTGTTATTTATCTTAAATATATTCTTTCAATATAGTTCCTCCACCAAACTCTCCAACAGAAACTAAAGGGTCGGACTCCAAACAACCCGAAGAATCAACACCTACAAAATGCGCCGGTCCTTCATGTGATACTAATTCTCCAAATGAAGTCCCTTCAAATGTAACCCCAACAGAAGCCAAAGGGTCAGATTCCCAGCCAACAAAAGAATCAACCCCTACATCTGGTAATTATAAGATTATTTTCAAAAGATTATGTGACGTCAATATTTTCATATGCTTTTTATCTTAAACGTATTCTTTGAATGTAGTTCCTCCACAAAGCACTCCAACAGAAGCTAAAGGGTCGGACTCCAAACAACCCGAAGAATCAACACCTACAAAATGCGCCGGTTCTTCATGTAATACTGATTCTGCAAATGAAGTTCCTTCAAATGAAACCCCAACAGAAGCCAAAGGGTCAGATTCCCAACCAACAAAAGAATCAACCCCTACATCTGGTAATTTTAAGATTATTTTCAAAAGATTATGTAAAGTCAATATTTTCATATGCTCTCTATCTTAAATGTATGCTTTGAATGAAGTTCCTCCACAAAGTCCTTCACAAAGCACTCCAACAGAAGCTAAAGGGTCGGACTCCAAACAACCCGAAGAATCAACACCAACAAAATGCGCCAGTCCTTCATGTAATACTGATTCTCCAAATGAAGTTCCTTCAAATGAAACTCCAACAGAAGCCAAAGGGTCAGATTCCCAACCAACAAAAGAATCAACCCCTACATCTGGTAATTTTAAGATTATTTTCAAAAGATTATGTAAAGTCAATATTTTCATATGCTCTCTATCTGAAATGTATGCTTTGAATGAAGTTCCTCCACAAAGCACTCCAACAGAAGCTAAAGGGTCGGACTCCAAACAACCCGAAGAATCAACACCTACAAAATGCGCTGGTCCTTCATGTGACACTGATTCTCCAAATGAAGTTCCTTCAAACGAAACCCCAACAGAAGCAAAAGGGTCAGATTCCCAACCAACAAAACAATCAACCCCTACATCTGGTAATTTTAAGATTATTTTTAAAAGGTTATATAACATCAATATTTTCATGTGCTCCTTATTCTTAACATTTTCTTTCAATGTAGTTCCTCCGCCAAATACTCCAACAGAGGCTAAAGGGTCGGACTCCAAACAACCCAGTGAATCAACACCTACAAAATGCGTCGGTGCTTCATGTGGTGCTGATTCTCCCAGTGCAGTTCCTTCAAATGAAACTCCAACAGAAGTAAGAGGGTCAGGTTCCGAAGAATCTACCCCAACAGCTGGTAATGTTAACATTGTTTTCCTACGATTAAGTGATGCCTAAGAAAACCCATGTTTTCTATCTTTAAACTAAAATCTTTCAATATAGTTCCTCCACAACAAACTCCAGCAGAAGCGAAAGGGTCAGATTCCAAACAACCCGAAGAATCAACGCCCACAGGTAATGCTAAGATTGTTTTTCAACAATGTGATGCGTAAAAATGTAACATTTTTATCTTAAACAAATTACTTCAATATAGTTCCTCCACCAAATACTCCAACGGAAACCAAAGGATCAGATTCCAAACAACCTGAAGAATCAACCCCAACAACAGGTAGTGCTAAAATTATGTTCCAATGATTATGTGATACCTAAAAATGCCACGTTCTTTAGCTTAGAAAAATTATTTTAATATAGTTCCTTCACAAAACACTCCAACGGTATCCAAAGGATCAGATTCCAAACAACCCGAAGAATCAACTCCAACTGGTAATGTTAAGATTATTTTTCAAAGATTTAATGATGCCCAAAGTTCCACTTTTATCTTAAACGAATTCTTTTAATATAGTTCCTCCACAAGATACTCCAACAGAAACCAAAGGGTCAGATTCCAAAAAACCTGAAGAATCGATCCCAACAGGTATTCTTAAGATTGTTTTTGCCGATTATGTGATGCCTAAAAATGTTACATTCTTCTTAAACGAATTCTTTCAATATAGTTCCTTCGCAAAACAGTCCAACTGAAGCCAAAGGGTCAAATTCTAAACAACCCGAAGAAGCAACTCCAACAGCAGGTAATATTATAATTGTTTTTCAACGGTTATGTGATGCATAAAAATGCACTTTTTCTATGTTGAAACGATTTTTGCAATGCAGTTCCTTCATATAAAACCCCGACAGAAGCCAAAGGGTCAGATTCTCAACCAACAAAAAAATCAACACCATCTGGTAATGTGAAGATTATTTTCAAAAGATTATGTTACATCTAAATAGACCACGTTCTTTATCTAAAATGGATTTTTTTGATGTAGCTCCTCCACCAAATACTCCAACAGAAGGTAAGGGGTCAGATTCCAAAGAAACCAAAGAATCAACCTCTACATCAGGTAATGTTAATATTATTTGCAAAAACATATTTACGTGACATCTAGAGATGCCTCGGTCCTTCTCCTAATGCAGTTCCTTCACCTCAAACTCCTACAGAATCCAAGGAGTCGAACTCGAAACAAACCAAAGGATCACCCTCTAATTCAGGTAATGTTATTTTAGACCAAAACAAACATGTAACATTTTTATTACAATCTTATTATTTTCTAAATAGTGTATCACAATGTTTCCAATAGTTCAGTTTTGCGATACTTTATGACTAGTTATGCAGTATATAAAGTAACATTTTAAGATATTGTTACATTATCTTTTGAAATGTAGGTTTCTCATTTGAAGATTCAACAGGATTTACATCTTCATCAGGTAATGTTAATTGGGAATAAATATTTTGGTGACATATAGGCTAATTGTGATCTTGTACTAAATTTTTCAAGAACATCATGTTAAGAGTTTACTCATAGTTCGGTGTATTATTAGGATTCCTCAATTTTCAAAAATATGTTAATATGTATTTGATTTTACGAAATATGAGGTATTGGGCTAATTTTAATTTTATATATATACACTACTATTTATTTATATATATATATATATATATATATCACTCATGACTTAAGGTCTTCATTTTCTTTTTATATTCCCACACTAGTAATAATTGACCATTCATTTTAACAAAATGAAATCTCTGAAAATATATATTCAATATCATATTTTTACTTTTCTTATGAGACCCCAAAAATGCGTTGATGGTACATGGTGACACATGTGAATATGTGATATAATTATCCTTTTATTTGCCTTGAAAGTGTTATTCCTAATACAGGTTCCTCATCAAGTAATACTAAAGTTGACCTTAAAACAATATGTGAATCAAGTGCCAACCCTGCTCTATGTGTTGAAACTGCTTCCCCAAGTGTGCATGGGAAGACTGATGTAAGCTCAGTTCTTGATATATCTTTAAAGAAGACTATTGAATTCGCCCAATATTGCCAAAGCATTATCAAGGCAGAGGGTAACAGAAAAGTAACATCTAAAAGAGTCCAACAATGCACAATTTCTTTTGATGAAGTCATTTCTAATCTTCGAAAGGCAACACAAGCATTTGCTTCTAACGATGTTACCACCATGAATACTACACTCAATGCTGTGGTAACTGCGGTTAATGGTTGTAAGGATGTGTCGGCTTCGTTTTCTTCCATGTCTGACTATGCAACCAAGTTGACTACCATGACTAGCAATTGCATCTCCATGACTGCTCAATTTGACTCCCAACATCACGCTCAACATGAAGGTGGAACAAGCAAATCCAATGCAGGTTCACAAATCAAAGGAGCATTAGCTCCAACAAGCAATGCAGATTTCTCATTTGGAGATTCCACAGAATCAATCTCTCCATCAGGTAATGTTATTCTTTTACTCGATTTATCATCATATCACCTATGATTATTACTATTCTTTTACATTTAACTAGTTTGTCTCCGTATACGTTGCTCAACAGAAACCGAAGGTTCAATCTCTCCATCAGGTAATGTTGATCATGTAATCAAACGAGATGCAAATATTTTGGTTATCCTTCTCTAAATCTTTACACAATTTCTCTCAAAGCAGGTGCCTCTTATACTAAAGTTGAACTCAAACAAATTTGTGATGGTTGCGATAACCCTGCGCTTTGCGTTGAAACTGCATCACCAAACGTGAGTGGGAAGACCGATATAAGCTCAGTCCTCGAAGTAACTTTGAAAGCGACTATGGAATTCGCCAAGTATTGCCAAAACACTTTCAAGACAGAGGCTAGTACAAAAGGAACATCTCACAGAGTCCAACAATGCACTACTAATTTCGATGGTATAATTTCTAATGTTCAAAAGGCGACACAAGCATTGGCTGCTAACGATATCAACACCATGAAAACTTCGCTAAGTGCTGTGGTAGCCGCGCTTAATGGCTGCAAAGATGTGTTCTCGGGTTCATTCTCTTCAATGTCTAGCTCTGCAACCAAGTTGACTACGATGACTAGCAATTGCATTTCCATGACTGCTCAATTTGAATCCCAACAACAAGCTCAACTTCAAGGTGGACAAAATGGAAACCAAGTCAATGATGGATCGATCTCTCCGTCAGGTAATGTAAACATTTTACTAAAATTCTATGTGATGCCTCTCATTACCATCATGCGACGTATGGCCTTTGTTCAAGGTTGTTCAACCGAACATTCAAAAAGTTTCTAAGATTAAAAATGAAGTTGTAATAATATACTACCTATTATAACTTGATTCGAACCCATGATCTATTGGTTAGAGTTGAATTGTGTTTGTTATTTAACTGGTTTCTTGGTATGCAGGTTTTTCATTTGAAGATTCAACACAAAGTTCAATGTCTCCTTCAAGTAATGTTGATATTTTACTTCTACTTTCGTTGTGATGTATCTTCTTAATATTCCCTATAAGTTTAATCGTTTCTTATGCATGTTCCCCATTTGAAACTTCAGCAAAAATTGAAGGATCGGTCACTCCTTCAGGTAATGTTGATATTGTATTAAAAGAACTTACAACAGAGAATGATTTTAGAACAATTATTAATGAGTCTTGAGATTATCATTTTTAGATCAAATTAATCATTTCATTTTATGCAGGTTCCCCATTCGAAACTTCAGCAGAAACTGAAGGATCAGTCGCTCCATCAGGTAATGTTGATATTCTATTAAAAGAAGTTACATCAGAGAAGGGTTTTAGGACATTATTAGTAAGTGTTCGGATGATCATTTGTAGAAAAATTAACATGTATTGCAGTAAAGAATATTTTTATTTTATATTCCTTTGTAACGTTCGTTCAAATTGTTTGTAATAATTCAGGTTCACCAAGCGAAGGGCCAACTTCTTCATCAGGTAAAGTTAATTTTTTCATACATGAAAAAATGAAAAATATGTAATAATTGTAATATATTTTTCTTTTAATTGAGCGATTATATGATCCATTGATTAAAGCTAACGTGTGACTACTACTGATTTTTCGCTATGCAGGTTTTACGTTTGATGATTCTACACAAATTCCATCAGGTAATATTAAATTTTTCATAACTTTCCTTGTGATGCATCTTCTTACCATTCTCTATAAATTTGATCGGTTTCGTCATATGCATGTTCCTCATTCCAAACTTCAACAGATGCCAAAGGATCAATTGCACCATCAGGTAATGTTAATATTGTATTGAAAGAATTTATGCAGACGGGGGCGATTCAGGACATTATTATTAGACATACCGATTTTGGGACAACAAAAAATTATTATTAAACGTAAAAAAATATGGATAAATATATAGTTATATTATAATTTTTACATTTCCTAAATTTTTAGTGTGTTCGACTAAACAACCATGCATAGAAGTAACCCAACACTGATGTAGTGATTGTGATTAATATTTTATATGTCTTCAAATGGTTTCTGTCGATGCAGGCTCCTCAACTTCGACTCAAGGACAAACATCTACAACAATTGATGCTAAAGCCGACCTCAAACAAATATGCAATGGTTGTGATAACCCTACTCTCTGCATTGAAACGGTCGCCCCAAGTGTGCATGGGTCGGCGGACGTAAGCTCGGTTCTTCAAATCTCTTTGAAGGCGACTATCGAATTCGCTAAGTATTGCCAAGCCTTTTCCAAGACACACACTAGTGCTCAAGGAACACCTCCGCGTGTCCAACATTGTACAAGTAGTTTTGGAAAAGTAATTTCTAATCTTGAAAAGGCAAACCAAGCCTTTGCCTCTGATGACATTACCACAATGAAAACTCTGCTGAATGAAGTGATAGCTTCGATTAATGGTTGTAACGACGTGTTCACGGGCTCCGGTTCGTTTTCTTCGATGTCTAGCTATGTAAGCAAGTTGAGCAGTCTCACTAGCAATTGTCTTTCTGTCACCACTCAATTCGAGTCTCAAACAAAATTAGATGCTGGATCAATCTCTCCATCAGGTTATATCGAGTTTTGTACTATAAACATTATGCGACACATCTTTATAAGTGGTATCTTGAATCAGTTTCTCTCAATGCAGGTTCACTAACTGAAGGACCCACGTCCTCATCAGGTAATGTTAAGTCTTATCTCAAAGATGTTACCGAACATATGTGAAAATTGTGCTCTTTATCTTGAAACGATTTCTTGCAATGTAGAATTCTCATTTGGAGATTCAACGAATACCAAAGGATCAATCTCTCCATCAGGTAATGTTAATTTTTGTGCTGAAATTATTATATGACTCCTTTAATTACCCTTCTCTATATTGTGAAACAATTACTCCGATGCAGGTTCCTCAACCGGAACTTCATCAGAAACCGAAGAATCAATCTCTTCATCAGGTAATGTTAATCGTTTCATTCAACAAGTTATGATTTATATGAACTTACTCTAATATAAACTTCGAAACAGTTTCTGCACCTGTAGGTTCACCGTCTAAAGGACCCACATCCTCATCAGGTAAATGTTAAGTCATATATCAAAGAAGTTACACAACATATATGAAAACTCTACTCTTTATCTTGAAACTATTTCTTGCAATGTAGAATTCTCATTTGGAGATTCAACAAATACAGAAGGATCAATCTCTCCATCAGGTAATGTTAATTTTGTACTGAAATTAATATAGGACTCCTTTAATTACCCTTCAATTGCTCCGATGCAGGTTCCTCAACTGGAACTTCAACAGAAACCGAAGAATCAATCTCTTCACCAGGTAATGTTAATCTTTTCATTCAACAATTTTTTATTTTTATGAACCTACTCTAATATCTACTTCGAAACAGTATCTGCTCCTGTAGGTTCACCGTCGAAAGGATCAACCGTTCCATCAGGTAATGTTAATCTTGTATCAAGAAAAAATACGGAATAGCTATCATAACCCTTTCTTCCTTGAAATTTATTCTCGCAATACAGGGTCTAAAACTGCAACGGAAACCAAAGGATCAACCTCTTCACCAGGTAATGCTAATCTTTTAACTCAACAATTTAAGATTTGTATGAAACTACTCTAATAACTACTTGAAAACAGTTTCTTCACCTGTAGGTTCACAATCTAAAGGATCAACCGCTCCATCAGGTAATGTTAATTTTGTAACAAGAAAAACTACAAAATAGCTATCATTACCCATTTTTGCCTTGAAATTTATTCTCGCAATACAGGGTCTAAAACTGCAACGGAAACCAAAGGATCGACCTCTTCACGAGGTAAATAATCTTTTACTCAACAATTTATGATTTGTATGAAATTACTCTAATAGCTACTTCGAAACTTTGACTCCGCCTGTAGGTTCATCGTCTAAAGGATCAACCTCTCCAACAGGTAATGTTAATCTTGTAACAAAAAAATTATAGATTAACTATCATTGCCTTTTTTTGCCTTAAAATTTATTCTCTCAACACAGGATCTACAACTGTAACGGAAACCAAAGGATCGATCTCTCCATCAGGTAATGTGAATCTTGTAACAGAAAAACTATAGAATAGCTATCATTGCCCTTTTTTCCTTGATATTTATTCTCTCAATACAGGGTCTAAAACTTCAACGGAAACCAAAGGATCAACCTCTTCACTAGGTAATGCTATTCTCTTAACCCAACAATTTATGATTTGTATGAAATTACTCTAATAGCTACTTCGAAACAGTTTCTCCACCTGTAGGTTCACCGTCTAAAGGATCAAGCGCTCCAACAGGTAATAATCTTGTGATAAAAAAAACTACATAATAACTATCATTACCCTTTTTTTGCCTTGAAATTTATTCTCTCAATACAGGATCTAAAACTGTAACAGAAATTGACGGATCGATCTCTCCATCAGGTAATGTTAATCTTTTAGTAAAGGAGGTATTGAATGTCTGTCAAATGCCCTGTTCTTATACACTATTATCTAGCTCAATGTATTGGCCCGGTTTTCTCAATTGTAGGCTCATCGTCAGATACATCATCTTCAACCGAAGGAAAAAACCTCATCAGGCAATGCAGCAGCATCAGGTAATGCAGCAACATCAAGTAATGAAGCAGCATCAACTAAAGAAGCAGCATCAAGGCAATGCAGCAGCATCAGGCAATGCTAAGTTGACGTTAAACAAATATGTAACGGTTCTGAAAACCCCGCTCTCTGCCTTGAAACGGTTTCCCCCAAGCGTGAAAGGAGAAACCGATGTAAGCTCTGTTCTTCAAGTATCTATGAAGGCTACCATTGACTTGCGAAGTTCTGTCAAAAACTTTGTCAAGACACAAGCTAGTACTCAAGCGTCATCTCAGAAAGTTCAACAATGCTCGACTTCTTTTGATACTGTGATATCAGATCTTGAAAAGGCAAACCAACGCATTATCTACTACTGATGTTAACAAAATGAAAACTATGTTGAATGCCGTGATAGAGGCCATTCATGGTTGTGATGATGTGTTGTCGGGGACAGTCAGTCTTTGATGACTACTTATAACAAGTTGACCAAGATGACCAACAACTGCATATCTATCACCACTCAATTCGAGTCTCGAAAAGAATTCCAGTTCCAAAGTGGAAGCCACTTCCATTTCCAAAGTGGAAAACTCTTTCCACCCTCAACTCAAACTGAAAA